>CAUYRB010053151.1:0-10549 GCA_963574695.1 Propithecus perrieri
ACCATGCCCGGCTAATTTTTTCTATATATTTTTACTTGTCCAATTAATTTCTTTCTAATTTCAGTAGAGACGGGGTCTCGCTCTTGCTCAGGCTGGTTTCGAACTCCTGAGCTCAAATAATCCGCCCGCCTCGGCCTCCCAAAGTGCTAGGATTATAGGCGTGAGCCACTGTGCCCGGCCTTCATGTATTTCTTAAGAACCAAGACATTCATTTGCATAACCACCATACCATTAAAAAAGCTTCTTTAATTTCTCCTTTCTCTAAGAAGTGGCTTCTCCCAATTCTGCACATACTCCAAAAACAATTTAAATCATTTGACTGGACCAGGTGCGGTGGCTCACACCTGTAATCCTAGCACTCTGGGAGGCCAAGGCGGGAGGATCACTTGAGGTCAGCAGTTCAAGACCAGCCTGAGCAAGAGTGAGACCCCCGTCTCTACTAGAAATAGAAAAAATTAGCCAGGCGTAGTGACACGCGCCTGTAGTCTCAGCTACTTGGGAGGCTGAGGCAGGAGGATCGCTTGAGCCCAGGAGTTTGAGGTTGCTGTGAGCTAGGATGACTCCACGACACTCTAGCCTGAGCAACGGAGCAAGACTCTGTCTCAAAACAAACCAAGCAAACAAGCAAACATAATACATAATCTTATCTAATATATAAGGCATATTCATGTTGTTCCAATTGTCCCCAGAACTGTTATATATGTATATATATATATATATATTTTTTTTTTTTTTTTAATCCAGAATCCAATCAAGGATTATTCCTCACATTTCATTGTCATGTCTCTTTAGTGTCCTTAAATTCTGGACAGTCCCATTGCCATTTTGTCTTTCATGACATTGCCATTTTGTCTTTCATTTTTTTTTTTTTTTTAACTCAGTCCCCATAGGGACTGTCAAAAATTGCCAATGCCAACTATATTGCAAGTCGGCATGGCAGGGTACTGGGAAAAGTTTTCCATTAGCAATAATCGTGCCTCGGATAAACCTCATTGGCTACTATACTGCCACTGCACAAAGCTGACACTGCCATTTTTTTAAGAATCTGTTCCAGTTGACTCATTGCATGTCTCACAGCCAGGATTTGTATTTTTTCCCCCTCACTATTAGATTTATAGGAAACATTTTGGCAAAAATACTACATAGGCGATGTGGACTTCATAGAGCCACACATCAGGAGGCTGACACTAGCAAGTTGTCCCAGGATGGGTGATGATAAAGTTGAATGCTTGATCCAGGCAGTGCCCTCCAGATTTCTCTTTCCCTGTGTAATTAATAAATATTGCATTGGGTGATATTTTGCCTCTATTCTTATTCCCCAACACCCTCCATCCAACGAAAGCTTTTAGTGTACATTGCTGAATCTTTCCTGACTCATCATTGCACTGGCTGTTGCGTGATGGTTATTTTCTAATACTAGCAACTATTAGTAGCAATACTATCTAATACTACCAAGGGGGTAGTATAAAACAATTTAAAAAAATTTAAGTATGACAAAAAGAAGGCGGAACACATTCTAACTCATTAAAATACCAACTTTTCATGATATAATTTTCCTTCTGGTGAGATGTTTTCTTTCTATTTTGCCTTTAATGAGTCACCTAGTCCCCTCACCTGCATAATATATGTGTTGCTTATTTATTTACTAAGGAGGGAAGGGGATGTAGGAAGAAATCAAAGCATACTTTTTGTACAGTGCCCTTCTCTTGAATAGATGTGAGACATACACACTCATAACAATTTTAAAAAATAAAATAAAAGAATGGTGGTGGAGATAAGGACATGCCCCTTCTGACTAAGTGGAACAGCTCATCTGGTCGCCCATGTGTTCCTCCCACTCCTGTCTCTGTGACTTGCCCTTTGCTCACACTAATTCCTCTACCTGGGATGTTCTTCCACTTGTGTGTCTGGAAGTTCATATTCCAAAATATTGCCAATGCTTCAAGACTGAGCTGAGATACCATCTCTTTTATTTACATTTTAAAAAAAACTTCTTTAATTTCTCTTTTCTCTATGAAGTGGCTTCTCCCAATTCTGCACATACTCCAAAAACAATTTAAATCATTTGACTGGGCCGGGCAAGGTGGGTCACACCTGTAATCCTAGCACTCTGGAAGGCTGAGGCTTGGGCTCAGGGGTTTGAGACCAGCCTGAGCAAGAGCAAGACCCTGTCTCTGCTAAAAATAGAAAAAATGAGCTGGGTGTGGTGGCGAATGCCTGCAGTTCCAGCTACTCCAGAGGCTGAGGCAGTAGGATCGCTTGAGCCCAGGAGGTTGCTGTGAGGTAGGGCTGACACCACGGCACTCTAGCCCAGGCAACAGAAAAGGACTCTGTCTCAAAAAAAAAGAAAAAAAAAATCATCTCACTGCCTGAAGTTAAATCACTTTCTAACTTGGATTACCTACATATGTGTGTGTCCCTCCTCCTAGATTATATATTCTATGAGGGTGCATTCTCTATCTGGTTCATCTGCCACTCCCTCTGGTACTTTGCACTTCTATTAATTTAATTAAGTAAATGAACAGTATTCAATGCTTCAATACTATTCCCAAGTACCTTGGAGTTGAATTATCCTGGTAATAATATTAGTGAGAAACTCTGCTCTTCCCCTCTATGTTTATTTTTTTCAAGTGTGTTTCTTACAGTAGTAGTTTAACAAGGAAGTTCTTTTACTCCCCTCCCCTAGACAGAGGGAAAAAAAATAACAGGAAACCAACCCACAGAAAACAATGAAGATGAATATCAAATATTTGTTCCTTTCCATGCAAGAGGAATTAGGCACAAAATTAGGTCATCATAGTAGCACATCAAAGTTGCTTTGAGTTTTAAGAATGCCCAGTATAGCAATCTGGCTGCTTTTATTGAAATGGAGTTAAAATATAGCCTTTTAACAGAAATAAGTAGATAGTATTCCAAATACCCACAATTATCATCTAGAAGCTACTTTCAAACGTGTGATGCCCCCCGCCCCGCCCAAAAAAAACCACTTATGATCCAGGAACTTGGTCTGATGCTGCAGACAGATAAGTTGCTTCCTTACTGTGCTCCCATAGATATTGTACATTGTAAGAAAATAAATAGAAGATACTATTTATTGAGTACCTTCTGTATGTAGCAAACACAGATGTTTTATACAGTTGTTACTGGAACATCTCAAGTGAAATATTATCTCCATTTTGTAGGCAAGGAAACTGAGTCTCATAGATGCTAAAAACGCACCCCCAGGCCGGGTGCGGTGGCTCACACCTGTAATCCTAGCACTCTGGGAGGCTGAGGCAGGAGAATTGCTTGAGCTTAGGAGTTCGAGACCAGCTTGAGCAAGAGCGAGACTCCGTGTCTACTAAAAATATAAAAATTAGCCAGGCATCATGATGTGCACCTGTACTCCCAGCTATTCGGGAGGCTGTGGCAGGAGGATAGCTTGAGCCCAGGCATTTGAGGTGGCTGTGAACTAGGCTGACACCACAACACTCTACTTCGGGCAATGGAGTGAGACTCTGCCTCAAAAATAAATAAATAAAATAAAATAAGATAAAAATGTGCCCTAAATTTCAAAGCTAGAAAGGGACAAAGTTGGGATTCAAAAACCCCTGTCTGGTCAGGTGCAGCAGCTCATTCCTGTAATCCCAGCACTCTGGGAGGCCAAGGTGGGAGGATTGCTTGAGGCCAAGAATTCAAGACCAGCCTAAGCAATTTAGCAAGAACGTGTCTCTACAAAAAATAAAAATAAAAAATTACTCTGGTGTGGTGGCGTGCACCTGTAGTCCTAGCTATTCAGGAGGCTGAGGTGGGAGGATCGCTTGAGCCCAGGCGTTCAAGGTTGCAAGGAGCTATGAGTGGGCCACTACATACCGGCCTGGGTGATAGAGTGAGACTTTGCCTCTAAAAACAACAACAAGAACAACAAAAATCCATGTCTTTCTGACCCTAAACCCATGCTATCATAGGACTGTTCTTATTTAGGTACTGCTTCGTACACCAAACTGTGAGGTCCTATGTTCACATCACCTACCCTAATGCTTGGCACATGAATATTGAATACAATTGAATACCTCCCAGCTTCCATTACCCCTTTCTTCTTACTCTACCAAATCCCAATTTTAAGCTTGTATTCACCCTCCCCATACAACTAGATGCTTCAGGAGTGGAGTTAATTGGCTAAAGATAATCCCAGTGCCCCAGCCTCTGATTGGTTCAGGAACTCACACCTCAACCAATCACCACATACCTGGACATGTTCCGGCGCTGCTGGCAGCCATCTTCCAACCAGAAGGGGAACTAACCTGAGGATCAGATCCACGCGCAGAGGAGGCAAAGCCAAGAGAACTGAAGAGCCCACTTTGTACTGCCAGTTATGTGGGATGATACATTGCATTATTGTTTATTTAAGATACTTTTTCTTTGTTTCTTTTCTTTTTTTTTTTTTTTTGAGACAGAGTCTCACTCTTTTTTTTTTTTTTTTTTTTTTTAATTGAGACAGAGTCTCACTCTGTTGCCCGGGCTAGAGTGCCGTAGCATCAGTGTAGCTCACAGCAACATCAAATTCCTGGGCTCAAGTGATCCTCCTGCCTCAGCCTCCCAAATAGCTGGGACTACAGGCATGCGCCACCATGCCCGGCTAATTTTTTCTATATATTTTTAGTTGTCCAATTAATTTCTTTCTAATTTTAGTAGAGACGGGGTCTCGCTCTTGCTCAGGCTGGTCTCGAACTCCTGAGCTCAAACGATTCGCCCGCCTCGGCCTCCCCAAGAGCTAGGATTACAGGCGTGAGCCACCGCGCCCGGCCAATATCTCTTATTTAAGAGGACAGAGAGGCCTGGTGAAGTGGCTAGTACCTGTAATCCCACATCTTTGGGAGGCTTAGGTAGGAGTATCCCTTGAGCTCAGAAGTTCAAGGTTGCCGTGAGCTGTGATCATGCCACTGTATTCCAGCTTGGGCAATAAAGCAGGAACCCTGTGTCAAAAAAAAAAAAAAAAGGGCCGGACGCAGTGGCTCACGCCTGTAATCCTAGCACTCTGGGAGGCCGAGGTGGGTGGATCGTTAGAGCTCAGGAGTTGGAGACCAGCCTGAGCAAGAGCGAGACCCCGTCTCTACTAAAATAGAAAAAAATTAGCTGGACAACTAAAAATATATAGAAAAAATTAGCCAGGTATGGTGGTGCATGCCTGTAGCCCCAGCTACTCGAGAGGCTGAGGCAGTAGGATCGCTTGAGCCCAGGAGTTTGAGGTTGCTGTGAGCTAGGCTGACACCACGGCACTCTAGCCCAGGCAAGAGTGAGACTCTGTCTCAAAAAAAAAAAAAAAGGACAGAGAAATGAAACACAATTACATGTTTTGTGGAGTCTGAACTTGCAATTGCAAATGTATTAAAAAAAAAAAAAAAAGCAATTCCTGGAGATGTCTATGTACTTACAGGAGGTAATCTCCGTAGTATAATGTACATGATCTGCCAGCTTTTGCATAAGAAAGAATAGGAGAAAGACTATACAAGTATTTGCTTGTTTTTGCATAAGAAACACTGGAAGGATAAATTAGAACCTAATAACACGGGTGATTTATATGGCAAGTAGACTGGGTGGAGGGAATAGAGAGGGAAGGGAGAGTTCTTTGAATATGCCCTTTTTAAAAACCTCCCTTTACGTATTTTTATATGCAAATATACATGCATGGCTTTGGCTTTTCTTCTTTTTTTGAAGCCAGGGTCTCACTCTGTTGCCTGGGCTAGAGTGCAGTGGCATTATCATAGCTTACTGCAACCTCAAATGCCTGGGCTCAAGCAATCCTCCTGCCTCAGCCTCCTGAGCAGCAGGGACTATAGGCCTGTGCCACCACACCCAGCTGATATCTTATATTTTTTGTAGAGACAGGATCTTGCTATGTTGCCCAGGCTGATCTCAAACTCCTGGCCTCAAGCAATCCTTCTGCTTCGGCCTCCCAAAGTGCTTGGATTACAGGCATGAGACACCGTGCCCAGCCTTCTTTTTCTAAATAACAGCTTTACTGAGATATAATTCACATACCATATAATCCACCCAATTGTTGAGTTTTCCTTTTTATAACCTTTTACTTTTGAACTACGTAACTGTTTCTCATATTAAAAGATTGAATTAAATCAGAAATAAAAATGCTAAAATAGAAAATAAATTTTAAAAATTAAGCTGTTAAAAAAGGAAATAGAAATACACAGAGAAAATAGTTATTTCAAGTGACATTTGAACAGAGTGCTCAGACTGTTGTGAGACAAAGTTACAAATGTAAGAAGTCATGTTTGCTCATTTCTGCTCATTTCATGAAACCCCTGACTCTGTGACCACCTGCAGCTCCCCACACAGATGTTTTGAAGACAAAACAGGGTACAGTACATGACTCCCCACATCTTTCATTTGACTCACTATATTCCTTAAAAGATAAATGACCTTAGTCCTTGCCTTTTTCTACACATAAAATAACATCTGACTGGGTTATTGATTATACCTTTGTAATCTATAACCACATGTACTCTCATGCCCAAACTTTGATGTCATGTTGCATATAATGAATCTCCATCACCTGTATATTGAAAGACAGGAATTGATAGTAGGAGAATGTACTTTGTTTTGTGTGGAACAAATTGTCTGAGATTAGAAAAATGTGTTCTCATTGATTCTAACTGATGCCATTTGCTTCTGTAACCGTGCTCGCTCTTAGTTGTTTGTTAAATATAGGAGAAAGAGCAGGAGTGAGTCCATGACAAGCTGAATTTCCTGGAATAGGCCTAACTTTCAGTTTCCCCGAAACTGAAACGCGGACCACAACTGGCGCCGGCGCGAAAATTGAAAATCCCGGGGCTTGGAGCCAACCAATCAAGAGTCAAAGCAATCTGCCACTTTCAAAAGAACCAATGGACTAAAGGGGGAGGAGGGATGGTGTGCCCAGTGTGTCGTGTGCCACCGGTGTGTCGTGTGCAAAAGAAAGTATAAAAGCTTCACTTTTACCCCAGGGCGGGATCCTGGTTCATAGGGAGGCCACTGCGTTTGGTGCTCTGGGACTTGGACCCTAGCTCGAGCTAGCCAATAAACTCCTTTGCCATTTGCAGCCTCGGTGACTCTGCCTCTCTGTTCCTGGGGCCGAGGGAAACCGGCTCTAACAATATAAGCAGCGGTCTGAAATACTGTGCTAGAGCAGTCTGACATAACCTCTCCAAAGGACTGCTCCCAGGCTGTAGTCCTCAGTCTGTAGTCCTCAATAAGACTGTTGAATGAAACTAACTTTAGTTCTTTAAAAGCTTGATTTTTTTTTTCTTAATCAGTACTGTACATCATTAGTTAGATATATTCTAAGGACAAAAGGAACTGCAAAGAAATCTTGTTCTTCCTGTAGTAGTGTTATATTAATAGTATTGAGAATGTAATTTTGAAACTATTTTATGCATGTTTTAGAAGAAATATGTAATATGTTAATATTTTTTAGGAATCAAGATTTTTAGTGAGAAAAGAAATTCAGACAAAAAATCAAAAAAATTAGGAGAAAAAGCCTGCACTGTTATATATTAATTGGAAATGGTCAACATGAACTCATGATTTTTAAAAACATATATTTCTTAGTTCTGTTCTTTAAAGGGTCTGGAAGATGGCTAAAATGGCTAGGTGCAGTGGCTGTAATCCTAGCATTCTGCGAGGCCAAGGCGGGAGGATCCTTTGAGCTCAGGAGTTGGAGACCAGCCTGAGCAAGAGCAAGACCTGTCTCTACTAAAAAAACAGAAAGAAATTAGCTGGACAACTAAAAATATAAAAAAAAAAAAAATTAGCTAGACATGGTGGTGCATGCCTGTAGTCTCAGCTAGTTGGGAGGCTGAGGCAGAAGGATGGCTTGAGCCCAAGAGTTTGAGGCTGCTGTGAGCTAAGCTGATGCCACGGCACTCTAGCCCTGGCAACGGAGTCAGACTCTGTCTCAAATAAATAAATAAAATAAAGGGTCTGGAAGAAAAAATACCCTAGTAGCAATACCTCATTAGCCCACCTAAGATCTAGCTCACAATTTCTAAATACTATTTCCCTATTAAAAGGGAAATCTCCTGCTGGAACTCTCCATTGTCTGAATGGGTCAGCCCCTAAGGGCAGAGAGTAGTATAAAGGAGGAAGGATGGGGGGGCGGGGGGAACCAAGGGCAACACACGTAACCTAAACATCTGTACCCCCATAATATGCTGAAATAAAAAAAAAAAAGAAAAAAAAAAGGAGGAAGGACAGTATATCTAAAGAAGCAAACATTAGACATTCAGCATTCTCAAAGTGGGTACTAATGGCTAGGGTTAATGTTTCCAGTGATAGCATTATACATAATTTTTAGAAGTTTCTTAACTCAAATAATTTAGGTCAAAGTGCTCTAGAAAATTCTGTCAGAAATCTCAAAAAGTGGATCCAGTAGTGGTACATAAAGATAACTGCAAATTCTCTGCTACTCCCCCCTTGACAGGTGGACTCTAATTCCCTTCTTCATGAATCTGGGCTGGCCTTAGTGACTTGATTAACCAATAAAATACAATGAGAGTCATGTTCTAGAACTTCCAAGATAAGCACATAGAAGTCCTGCAGTTTCTATCCAAGATTCTTAGAACACACACTCTGTAACTCTGGAAACCTGAGCTGTCATGGAAGCATTCCAGTTGTCTGTTCTAGCTGAGCCCAACCTTCTAGCCATCCCACCAAGGCAACAGACCTGTAAGTGAAGTCATCTTGGACCGTCCAGACTAGCCCATCCACTAGCTCAATACACCGAATGTCCTTAGTCAATACCTCATGGAGCAGAACTGCCCAGCTGAGCCTTGCCCAAATTCCCATTATTAAACATTGTAAAATGGTTGATGTTTTAATTTGTTGTACAGCACTATCCCCAAAATGTTTTGACCTATATTATCCTCATACCTTGCTAACATAGTCCTCTTAGCTCTGTAATGGAGAGAAAAATGGGGTCCTTCTGTATTTTTATGCAAGGACAAGGGGGTGACAAAACATTCCAACAAGCATAAGGCTTCTGTCTGCCAGCTATAGAGGCAATGATGTGCACATCCTTGTGTGCAAAGCAGTTCCAATGCCACATACAAACATACAACTTGGGGGAGCACAGGTGATTCCTCCTAATGTATTTTCATTAATAGACTCATTCATGAGGAGTGCTGACAATACCAAGTTAAACCATACATTCCTTCCTTTCTAAGCTTTCCAGAACCTATTTATGTGGTAGCCCATTGATTTGTATTGTTGACATAGTAGACACTTATTTTTATTTTAACACATTTGTTTACCCAGAAATGCAGGGATCGAGGGGGTTTCAGAGTGCAGTCTGGGTTAAAAGTTGAGCCAGGCCAGGCGTGGTGGCTCACGCCTGTAATCCTAGCACTCTGGGAGGCCGAGGCGGGCGGATTGTTTGAGCTCAGGAGTTTGAAACCAGCCTGAGCAAGAGCGAGACCCCGTCTCTACCAAAAATAGAAAGAAATTAATCGGACAACTAAAAATATACAGAAAAAACTAGCCGGGCATGGTGGCACATGCCTGTAGTCCCAGCTACTTGGGAGGCTGAGCCAGTAGGATCGCTTGAGCCCAGGAGTTTGAGGTTGCTGTGAGCTAGGCTAACGCCACGGCACTCACTCTAGCCAGGGCAACAGAGTGAGACTCTGTCTCAAAAAAAAAAAAAAAAAAAAGTTGAGCCAATGTTAACAACAAGGGACAAATTAAAACAGGGGGCAGTAGTATTCGCGTTAATCCAGAAGGAGTTTGCTCTACACAAATGATGACAGTAGGGACATTTGGAAAGTCAATCACAGGTACTACTAATGGCATATATTGGTTATGAATAGATTTAGGAATCACATGGCAGATCTAACAATTATATAAGTTTCCTCCAGTTGCAACACTTTGGGATAGCTTAACCACACTGGGACAAAGGAACAATTTAAGGAAGAAAATGAATTTCATTTTCAAAACCAGACTATTAACCCAACAGTTCTGCAAAGTCCTAAAATAGCAATTATTCCCCAAAGAAGCAGTAGTGGTCCAAGAATTTCAGCAAGGTGTGGTATAGGCCTGAAGCAGGCTAGGTCCAGGGTTTTGGGATTAGTTGTCTTCCTCAGAGGCATTTTTCTCTTCTTTTTCTCATCCTTGCATGAATTTAACTTAAGCCAGAGATTACCCTCTGATGAAACAGTCTACTCAGAAGATTGAGCCTTTTTTAAAATGAGAATTATGGACTCATGACACCTTTTTAATTTTGCAGTTCAGGGATTAGTGAGGAGTACCTGATAAAGACTTCTCCAATAAGATTGAAGAGAATCCTTAAAAAGATGTCGCTTTCAGGACATAAAATCATCTGGCTTTAAGTTGTGAAATTTTTTTTTTTTTTTTTTTGAGACAGAGTCTCACTGTGTTGCCCTGGCTAGAGTGCCGTGGCATCATCCTCGCTCACAGCAACATCAAACTCCTGGGCTCAAGCAATCCTCCTGCCTCAGCCTCCCGAGTAGCTGGGACTACAGGCATGCGCCACCATGCCCGGCTAATTTTTTTTTCTATATAT
>CAUYRB010053152.1:0-15388 GCA_963574695.1 Propithecus perrieri
CAACTAAAAGCAAGCACGGTTACAGAAGCAAATGGCATTAGTTAAAATCAAAGAGAACACATTTTTCTAATCTAAAACAGTTTCTGTTCCACACAAAACAAAGTACATTCTTCTACTATCAATTCCTGCCTTTCAAAATAAACCTAAGGAATTAAAAAAATTTTCACTTTTTAATCGTGACTATTTATTTCTTTTTAAGAAATATCCTATATGTATTTTTAAAAAGTCTACTGTTTTGATTCCCCTGTTTCGAGTCATGCCCTAAATGTGTTTAGTCAGACTAACTATTAAGTAATCTATGAAGAGTATAAAAATGATGAATAATGCAAGGCAAAATTGCTGTTCCTAATAAGCCATTAATCCAACAATAAGGTGATTTCCTGAAAATCCTGACTAGATGTGAGCCACAGACCTTCTTTAGCCCAGATTGGACAGATTAAAGGTGGTTTCAGAGGAGGGCGATGTTTCTTTCTCTTGGACCTCACTCTGGTCTGTAGTCTTTACTAGAACAAGTTACTCCTCAAAAACAGGAGCAGCTCCTTGTCTCTTTTACAGGACCAGTCCCAGGTGTTTTCAAAGAGATATTTCAGAAAACAGTGTGGTCCAGGAGATAACCAAGGCACAGACTCAAAAGATACTCTCCTGGCTCTTAAACATCTCCCTTGTCACACAATCAAGTACTGCTAGTGTCCTGGCCTTGGCTCTAATCCACATTCATGTTTTCCCTCTTTAGAGGTGAAGCAAGCCTAACAGGACAAACTTGAGAGCTTCCTTTGAAGAGGACTATGCAAAAATTTGGTTTGTGCACTCTGTGTGTGCATATAACTTTTTAAAAGGGAAGGGGTCTCAAATTCAAAAAGCATTATAAAATATTGTCCTAGTTTTTCAGACTTTCACCCTAAAAAATATAATTAACTGCACTGGCCTAAAGAAGAACTCCTCCTTTTTATTTTAATTTAGCTGGTGAGATAGATCATTCTGAGGTTGTCTCTTATCTCTTATTCAGAATCTGTCCTAGAGGCTCAAAATAGAGACAAGCCTCAGGACTTCCACATGATGCATTTTATCAGCTAAGTTTTAATAAGAAGGATTGTTTTTCTGTGGCCTAGTACACCTAATTGTGTTTTCAGGGTGAATGACTGTAAATTTGAAGAAATGATATTCCTAAATTGTCTGCTTCTTTTCTTTGTACTGCTTCAAAGAATCCGATGAAGTAGTCTCCTCCATTAAGCAGTAGAATTAAATTTAGGATAATACACTGTTTTTTAGAAAAATCTAAACCTGTATTTAATTTTATTAACAAGGGGCTTGGGGAACTTAGATATGAAGCTCTTTCCATATTATGAAGCAATTGCAATTTATTCTAAACATGCTTATCATAAAGACCCAAGCTTCAATGATTTCCTCAAATCTTAGGTGCAATCAGTTATTGTAAATGATGTTCATAAGCTTGAAACTCATTTAATGCTGTCTATTGAGCCTGTTTCTCATGGCCTGTAAGGTAGAAAATCTTTCACATGCAGTAAAATATTCGTTTATTCATTTCATTGACTTAATAAGAATTCCATTCAATTCAACTGATATTATTTGTTCTCCTGATAGGTGATAAGTCAGAGTATGTTGCTATAGGGATTTAAAGATTTGTAAAAAAAAATATGTTATCAAGGAGTTTATTGTTTAATGGTTGTTTTAGCCAAGCACATAAATTCTTCCTTTAAATGTAGACTGGATTAATATTTTTGGCACAAACAAGTGCTTCGAGGTTCAGAGGAATGTGAAATTACCTTCGAATGAAGGATCAAAGAATACTTAGTGAAAAATTTGGAAACTGAAGCCAGATAGGATTTAGATTGGTGGAGGTAGGTACAAGAATAGAATTGTTTTGTTCTATGTTAAAAAGCCTTTTGAATATATCTCTTCTGACTATGCAAGTATGAAAATAGAATGTACTGCATTTGTACTATACATTCTATACATTCTCTTCTATGCCTTATTTTTTCTAACTTAACATTATATCTCAGGCTGGTCTGATGGTAGTGGGTTATCAGAACTTATTAACACTAGTGTCACTAAAGTTGGTATTCAACCCCCCACTGCTAAATTTGACTGGCTTTAAAAAAAAAAAAGAAAAAAGAAAAAAAATTATATCTCAGAGTTAGTTCAAAATCAGTACAGAGATTCAGTTTATAAAAAATTATGTATAATATACCATAATTTGTTATTAATTTTATACTATTAATATCTATTTAATTAATATTATTTTATTATTATATTAAAATTTTATTCTATACTTTATTTAACTAGTGGAAAATGAATAGCACTTAGAGTCTTTCTATTCTTTTACTAGTTAAAAAGTTAATTTACTAGTCCCTCATTTGGAGAATTCAGATTATTTCAAGTTATTGTTTGTATAATTATTGTAGCCACATACGTTCTTGACCACAGGTACAAGCCTTTGTGTAGATAAATTTCTATACAGGAGAATTGCTAGGTCATGAGTTATGTGCATTAGATGTGAATATCTAATTTAAATTTAGATAGATATAATCAAATTGTACTCTATAATGATCAATCTTTAGTCCCACAAAGAATGTTTGAGATTACATGTTTCCCTATACAGGCAGTCCCCGGGTGATGGATGACCCAATTTAGAGCATCCTGTACTTACGAACAGGCTCCCACGGCTCCCCATAAGCCTGATTTATAATTAAATAATTAAATTAATGATTCAGGAACTAGATTCTTCTGTGCATGTAGACAAACCCACATATCGTAAGCGGTTAGCTGGTGCAGCATTTTTACCTAGCCGCTAGTTTCATTGTTTATGAAATTGCTTATGCACAGTAACTTTTTTATTCGATTTTGTGAGTCCGTGTTTACCCTTATGACCATGCGTCCAAAGCGAAAGTCCACTGCAAGTCCAGATGAGCCTGCAGCAAAGAGAAAGGTGATTACAGTGGAAACAAAAGTAGAAATAATTAACCATTCGGAGAAAGGCCAGCTGCCATCATTCACTGGGAAAGCGTTAGGCTTCAGTTGCTTGACTATTGGAACAATTATGAAAGATAAAGTGAGAATAATGAAACATGTGGAATACAGTGCTCCAACGAAAGCATCAATTATTACTAAGCAGTGTAGTGGATTCATTATTGAAATGGAAAGGTTATTATTGTTTTGGTTAGAAGATCAAAATAAATATAACATTAGCCTAGCATTTGATGCAACATTAGGGGAATGTTAACTTTTAATATTCTTTTTTTAAATTTCTCCTATCTAAACATTTTGTATGAGTTTGGTTTTATATTCTGTTTGTTTGATTTGAAAAAAAGAGCACAATTGTTTCTGTAACAGGGTATTATTTCAGTATGGGGTATTATTTTATTATTATTTTTATGACAGCATTATCCTGTATTATTATTACCACATATGAGCCATTATAATATTGCTATTATTATTATTATTACCATAGGTATGCTGTTCATCAGGCATCTGACTTACAGACAAATGTGACCCAAAGACGTTCTCAGGAATGTATCTCGTCCATACCTGGGAACCACCTGTACTCTACCTGGCACAGAGTAATACTAAACTTCAATTTTATCTATTTGATATGTAAAGAGTGATATTACATTGTAGTTACAAATTGTAATTTTTATTACAAGTGAGCTTGGACATTTTGTCTTACATTTAAAAGTTGATGATTGTGATTACAACAACAGCAGAAAAGCTTATCGAGGACTAACTCTTTCACTGAGAACAACTAGAAATGTTACTGTCTTATCCCTTCCTCCCCATCCTTTATCTCACTTTCTGTCTCCATAAATATGGAACTATTAACATGAATAAAAGTAAATCTAGGACTGAAAAACACAATAACGGAAAAGAAGATCTCATACAAAGATTCAAGAGATTATACAAATAATAGAATAGACACAATTTTTAAGAAGACACAGCCAAGAATATTTGAAAAATGATGAAACATTTCAGGCTATAGATTGATGAAATAATATAACTGCCCCCAACCCAAGCCATAAAACACAAAGAAAACCATACCAAGGCACAACAAGGTCAAGCTGCAGAAGTCAAAGACAAAGAGAAAATCTTGAATAGCCAGGAAAAGACCATTGCTTCTATTAGGGAAATAATGCAACTGACCTCTGATATCTTAAGAAAAGTAAAGAAGCAAGAAGAATTGGAATGACATTAAAAGTGATGAATAAAACAACTGCTAATCTAGAATTCAATACTTTTTGAAAATATCCTTCATAAATAGAAAAACTAAGGACATTTTAGACAATCAAAACAGAGAGCATTTTTCCACAAGCAGAAGTATACTAACGAATCATTAAGGGATGTTATTTACACAGAAGCAAAGTGATCTTAGATAAAGCATGGGGATCCTGGAAAGAATAAGGGTGATTTGGGAGAGTAAATATGTTGGTAATCTAAATGAGTATTGACTATATAAAACAACAAAAATAATGATAATTTGTATAATTCTATATAAGATATATAGAATTGAAATATTCAGTAACATCATAAAAGGAGAGAAGGGAATATATGAATAGAGTTAAATTGTTTTAATTTTCTTGCATTCTCTTGGAAATGGGAAAAGTAGTAATTTATGTTAATCTTTAATTTGTCAAGGGCATGTGTTTTAATATCTAGTGTACTATATGAAAGAGAATTTTAAAAATGTATAAACAATGAGCTTCTAACAGTGAAAAAATGGAAAAATAAAAAATTTTTCTTCCAAAAGAAATCAAAGGATGACAAAAAGGGATCATTGAAAGGGTGGAACAAAAGGAAAACAAACAGTAAAAGTATATTTAAATCAGATATGTCTCTAATTTTATGAAATGCATATAACTAAATATTCTAGTTAAAAGTTTGCCTGACTGTATTTAAAAATGCTAACACTATATGCTGAGTAAAAGAGCTTCATCTTAATTGTGAGATTACAAAATGTTGAAGTAAAAGTATGGAAAAAGATATACAATACAAATACTAAACAAAGAAAGTTAGTGTTCTTATATCATAACAGATGATGTCAACTTTAAGGTAAAAAACACTTTCGATAAAAATGAAGAATGTGTCATGGTTTTCACAAGAAAAACCAACAATTCTGAATTTCTATGTATCTAATTATGTAATATATGATATATAATATATAGTTAAAACTGGCAAAACTTTAAAGGGAAATAGACAAATCAAAAATCATAATGTAAAGTTTTAACTTGCCTCAACTCGCAATGAATAAAACAAGCCAATTGAAATTATTAATTAAGTTGCAGAATATTTAAACAACATGGTTAATAAACAACCTAATTGATATATATTACTGCTGCACACAGCTGCAGAATACATATTATTTTCAATTGCATATAAACAATGTATCAAAAGTGACTGTATGCTAAACTTTAAAACAATTCTCAACAAAATTTAAGGTATTGAAATCACTCTAAATATTAGAGTGCATTTAAGCTATAAAAAATAACAAAAATTTAGAAAATTCCCAAATATATAAGTAAACTATTAGTAAATTATTGCTATATACTATATATGTGTGTGTTTATAAAACAAAACTAGATTGCATTTATTATAGGAGTGCACTGTTGGTTTATCATTCAAAAATTAATACATTTTAATACATCCATTAACCTGGTAAAGAATTAAATCATATGATTATCTTAATATCTGATTCTACTTAAACACTTACCAGATATCTTGGCCAATGCAATAATGTAAGAAAAAGAAATAAAAAGGCATAAAGATTGAAAATATCATCATAGATGTCATGAATTATGTGTCTGGAAATCAAATGGTACTATACATTTATTCTAATTAGGGTTAATTAGAATTAATGTGTGAATTCAATAACATGTCTGGAAATAAGGTGTATCCAAAATCATTTGTATTTTCATATTAAGCAAAATAGAATTACTCAGTGAAATTTCCAAATAAAACCATTGCTAGTAGCCAAATATCAGATACTTAGAGATAAATATTTTTTAAAAATGTCCAGGAACTCTACACTGAAAAGTGCAAAAAAATTAAGAATAAAATTGATTATACAGCAAAGTAGAATAATTCAAGTAGAGAAAAGTTCCATTTCATAGAAAGGCAACTGATGTGAAAACCCCAAATAAAACATTAGTTAATCTAATACAATAGTGCACTTCCTAAGAATATATCAGACATCCATTCAACCATGATGGGATAAGTGGTACTAGAGTAAAAATATGAAACAATTTTTTTCTCAGACATTTAGCAACAGACAGCACAGCATTATGGTCTCTGAAAGAAAGTAAACTAATAAGCCCAACTGTCTCTCACCCTCTTTCTTTCTAGAGGCATTTTCCAGAGTATGGCGCAGGGAGAGTAAACTCAAGCAGAAAACACAGGTTTCTTTGAATTAAGGAGAAAGAGATCAGAGTTTAAAGAGACTAAGATAATTAAAAACGGTATATCTCTAATATTTCTGTTTCTCTTAATGATGGAAGAGCAAGGATTGGATTTACACCACCATCTTAAACAATTAAGGGAATGGATAAAATATATGAAGCAACTGTTTTCAGACACTGGAAAACTTGTTGCATATGACTTTAGTCTCTGAGAGAAGGGAACTCCACAAAGCTCATGAGATCTGCAGAGTGGCCCCTTAGTGTCGTAGACTGAATATTTATGGGTATATGTCTGCAATGAAACTCCTCAAGACGAGAAAGAACCAGTAGAAACCAAACAATGATCAGAGTTCACACAGTGCTAAGAAAATTTGTGCTCCCATTAGTTACTGCAAAGTTATCTCAAAAAATTATGGGGAATACGTAGATTCCTTTAGTAATGGGGTTCAATTAACCCTATTGCTCCTTTGGACTGACCCAAATTAACATAAAAACAAGCACTGCAAAGATTTAACTGATTTCTACTAAATTAAATGCATCTGGAACAATATTTAACATTCATTAAAAGAAATCTGACAGGTAATGATATAAAATCAACCATATTCAGCATTCAAATAATATTATCAGGTATACAAAGAAGCAAGGAACCATGACCCATAAATGGGAGAAATATCAATCAATAGAAAAAGACATGGGAATGAGAAAAAGAATTAAATCCGTAGGCAACTTTATAGCTTCCATATGCTCAAAACTGAGGTAAAAGTAGAACATGATGAAGAGAGAAACAGAACATGGATGAAAGATCTAATGGAATTTAGAGAGATAAAAAAACAGCATTTAAATGAAATATATACCAGATGGGATTAACAACAAATTGGACTATAGAAAACACATGGTTAACCAGAAGATATAGCATCAGAAACTTTGCACAAATTAAGCACAAATGAAAATATTTTGGAAAAAAAAAAAACCCAAAGCTTTAGTGACCAGTAGAAAAATGTCAAGCAACCTAATATAAATGTCATTAGATTTGCAGAATAGGAGATGGGAGACAGAGAAGGGCCAGTCAAAAATTATCTGAAGAAATTATGGCCAAAATTTTTCCTAATTTGAAGGAAAGTATAAAATCATAGATTCACTAGTTGGAAAATAATTAAAGGAAATCACACTATGGTATTTTAAAATTACATTGCCATAAACAGTGATACGAAGAAATTTCTTAAAGGAACCAGAGAAAAAAGGAATATTTTACTTACAGAGGAACAAAGGTAAGAATCCCATTAGATTCCTAACGTGAATCTATGTAAGCCAGAAGATAAAGGAAAAAAAAAAAAGTATTGAAAAGATAAAAAGTGTAGGGGAAGTGCCTATAAATCTTGAATTTAATGCCCAGATAAAATATCTTACAAAAAATAAGATAAAAACTTTTTAGTCAAAAGCTGAGGGAATACACAAGCAGCAGATCTGCACTATAAAAAATAGAAAGGAGCCTTATCAGATAAAAAGAAATTTTAGATAAAAACTTGAATCTACATAATGAAATGAAGATCTTCAAAACATAGTTATGTGGATAAGTTATTCTTAATGTCTTAAAAAGATAATTGACAATTTAAATAAAATAATAGAAACATTAAATGTGGTTTATAAAATATGTAGAAGTAAAATATATGACAACAGTAGCACAGAGAATAGGGGAGGGGCCCAGGTGTGGTGATTCACACCTGTAATCTTAGCACTTTGAGAAGCTGAGGCAGAAGGATCGCTTGAGGCTAGGAGTTCGAGAGCAGCCTGAACAACAGACTGAGACCCTGTCTCTACAAAAAATAGAAAAATTAGCCAGGTATGGTGGCACATATCTGTGGTCCTAGCTGCTTGGGAGGCTGGGGCAGGAGGATCACTTGAGCCCAAGAGTTTGAGGTTGCAGTGAGCTGTGATGATACCACTGCACTCTAGCCCAGGTAACAGAGTCAGATCCTGTCTTAAAAAAAAAAGAAAAAAAGAATAGGAGGGAAAATAGACCTATGCTGTTGTAAGGTTTATACACTAAATACAAAGTAGTATGATATAATTTCAAGATGACTTTGATAAGTTAAAGATGTATATTGCATATCCTAGAATAACCACTAAATATAAAACATATATAGGTAATAACACAATACTCAAGATAGAAGAGAGACATAAAAAAGTACTAAATTTAAATGAAGCCAGGAAAAGAGAAAAAAAGAAATAAAAACAGATGAAGAGGAAAAAAGAAAGCAAGGTCTTAGACTTAAACTCAACCACATTGATAATTACATTAAATATAAATGGTTTGAACATTCCAACTGAAAGACAAAGATTGCCAGACTGGTTAAAAAAGTAAGGCAACTATAATACATGCTATCTCTAACAAACTGATTCAAATATAAATATGCAGATAGATTAAAATGAAAATGATGGAACAACTATCTACCATGGACCTCAATCAAAAGAAAGCTGGGATGGGTATATTAATATCAGACAAAATAGATTTTAGAATAAGGAATATTATAAAAAATATAGAGAGACATTTCAGGATGATAAAAGAATTAATACATCAGGAAGACATAATCATGAATATGTATGCATTTTATAACACAACTAAAAACTACCTGATGTTAAAACTGACAGAACAAAAAAGAGAAATAGGCAAATCCACAACTATAATTAACATCAAAACTTCTCTCTCAGTAATCAAGAAAACTGTAAGGCTGGTGGTGGGCACCCCTCCCCTCCCTAAAGAAAAAAAAGAAGCCCATGAGTCCCGTCCTAAAGACTGCAACAAAGAACTCTCTACTTTGCGTGCCAAAACTTCGCACGGAAGAAAAACCCCCATCCCCCAACTCTAAAACCTTTATAAACCCACTCAACACTTCTGGGCACGCGACTTCTCTGGCCCCCTCTCTCAGGACCAGTGAACCTTGCCCGGGAGCACTCTTTTTCCCCCTCCCCCAATAAAGCCTCGTTGCTTGCCCTTTACACTCTGCTCGTCTTTCTTTCTCTGCTGCTGCCCATCCAAAAACCTTACATTTGGTGCCAAAACCAGGGAAGGGCGAGTGGCACCGCCGGACCGTGGTCTCGGGGCAGCACCCCCCTTCCACGGACCCTCCAGACAAGGATCTTTGGCCAAGCCTCAGGTCCCTGATTCTCTCTCGGCCTGGGTGAGTCACCCTGTGTTATCTCAACCCGAATCCCCCACCGAGAGTCTCTGTTCCCCCCACCGGATACTGTTCTGGTCTGTTAAACCGTGGGCCCACGTCAGAGGCTCTCGCCTTCCGGGGCTTGAGGTTATTCGGGGACGCCTGATTACCTCTCTCCCCCTTTCCATTCCGGCGCACTAGTCTCGGGAGACGTCCCAGATTTCTGTGGCCTCCGTAGTCAGGAAACTGCTCCTGTTTGTTTTCCCCTTTCGGGTTGGGGCAACATGGGTAGCCAATCTTCTCAAATTCCTCGCCAGACGCCGCTGGGGTGTCTACGGGCCAATTTAAAGGCCCTGGATTTAGACATCCGGCCCAAGCACCTCATTTTTTACTGCCTGGCCAATATATAAATTGGACAATGACTCTCAATGGCCTAAAAATGGGACTTTCAATTTCAATGTCTTACAAGACCTTAACAGTTTTTATCACAGAAACGGCAAATGGTCAGAGATCCCATATGTCCAAGCCTTTTCTGTTCACATTCCCGTTATCTCTCTCTGTCTTTTTCTTCTCTCTCTCTCTCTCCCTGACACTGTCCTCTCATCACCCGGCACCGTCTCTTCCTGTCTCTCCAGATGCCTCCTCAGCTCTCTCTGTTTCCCTTAAATCCTTAAGATCTCCCTGCACGGTCCCCGCTGTACCCAGGCTATTTGCACCCTCCAGGCTTTCTTCTACATGTGTTCCTGCTCCACCTCCCCGGTGCTACAGGCGAGATGGGTCGGTGGTGCGCCCCCGGTGGACTAGAGAGGACTTGGGATCCCACCTTGGCAGACGAGCGGTGCCGGCCTTCACCTTCATTGCGCCACGGCAGCTTTCCTGGGAGTCCCTGACTCGCGCACGTTCTACTTGCGCTCCCGCCCCTCCCTGGGTCAAACCTTAACCCTGTGCAGATCTTTCTTTCTCTGGCGCTGCCCATCCAAAAACCTTACAAAAACATATGGAAAATTAGTAAGGATAAAGACCTGAAGCAGCAGCACCACAAACAAATATACACAAGTGACATTTATAGACTACTCGACAAAACAGCAGCAAAATAGATACGTCTTTAAAGTACACACAGAACATTCGAGGTATATATTCTACCATAAAAATATCTGAATAAATTTAAAATTATTGAAATCATACAATGTTCATTCTCTAACCACAGCAGATTTAAAAGAGGAGTCAGCAAGACAAAAATATCTAGAAAGTAACTCAACATAGGAAAAGTAAACCAGATACTTTTAAATAACTCATGGGTTAAAAAAGGTATCACAATAGAAATATATTGGTTTAATTGAAAATGAAAAATGTATTACGATTTATGGGGAGCAACTAATGCAAGGTTTTTCAAGCTATTTTGTGTATTGCAAAATGTTTTGTAGCATCATCACCCCTACATGCTAAATGCTGGTAGCATTCTCTCTTCCTCAGTCCTGACAAGCAAAATGTCTCCAGACTTGGCCAAATATCCCCTAGGAGGCAAAATTGCCCCCAAGTGAGAATCACTGAGCAAAAGTAATGATTAGAGAGGAAATTATATCATCAAATGCTGATATTAGAAAAGAAAAAAAGGTTTAAAATAAATACTCTAAGCTCCTACTTTAAGAAACCAGAAAAAGATTAGCCTATTTAACTTCAATTAAGGAAAAGAAAAGGAGTAATAAAGATAAGGGAATGAATTAGCGAACAAAGAAATCAATTATAATTCCATATAATAACAATAAACATTTTAATGTTATTTACATAAATAGGCTGCAAATATGAAATACTGAGGAATAGATTTTACAAATTGTGCACAAGGACTGACTGAACACTGAAATCTAAAAAATATTGCTGATCGTATTGCTGAGAAATTTTTAAAAAGGCCTTAATAAGGAGAGAGACACACTGTGTTCACAAATTAAAAGATGTAATATTATTCAGATACCAGTTTTATGCTAATTGATTTACATATCCAATGCAATCCCAATAAAACTTTTACTTTGTTAAGAGATAGGCTGTTTCAAAATATTTATGGAAATGTAAAGCATTTATAATAGGTAACATAACTTTTGAAAAGATGCAAGTTGAAGAACATACATCAGCTGATTTTAAGACATTTGTGAAACATCTATAATCAAGACAGTGTTATATACATCAGTGCAAAGATAGATATTCACTATTTGACTAATCTGACTTTTATAGAACACCACCTAAACACTACCCTCAATAAGACAATAAATAATAGAAGAAAACACATTTTTTTCCAAGTGAACATGGAACTTACACCAAAATAAATCATATTCTGGTTAATGAAATTCTCAACATATTTAAAATAATTGAGATTATGCATAATATATTCTTTGACAAAAATAGAAGTAAATTATAACTTAATAGCAATAAGGTATCCGAAAATGTTCTCAATTGTTTGAAAAATAATCACTTCAAACTACCTTATCTGATGAAAAAGGAAATCAAAAGGGAAATTGAAAAGTATTTTGAATTGTATAATCATGCAAACACAAGATCAAATTTGTGGGATATAGCTAAAACAATGGGTAGATGGAAATGAGTGGCTTTAAATACTGTATTAGAGAATAAGAAAATTCAAAATCAATTATCTCAGCTTCCACCTTAAAAATTTCAGGGAAAAAATGCAAATTAAGCCCAAAGTAAGTGGTAGAAAGACAATAATAATGAATGAAAATCAATGAAATAGAACATGGTAAACAGTAGAGAAAAATCATTGAAACTAAAAGCTAGTTTATTGTAAGGATCAATAATATCAATAAATCTTTAGCTAGACTGATTAAGAAAATTAAAAAAATATATAAATTGCTAATATGAAGAATGACATAGTAGGCATCACTATTGATTCTACAGACAGATGCTAGGGGAATATTATGAACATCCATATTGCCACAATTTGGATGAAATGGACAAATTCCTTGAAATATATCAATCATGACAATTGACACAAAAATAATAACCTAAGTCATTCTGTACCTATTAAATAAGTTAAATTTTTAATTAATAATTTTCCCTAAAAAGGAAACTGCAGATAGTAGAATCATTTCAAAGTAAAGCATTCAATAAAAGTTATAATACAAACTCTCTGCAAAATGGTTTTACAACACTATAAGGGGCAACAATGAAACCACAACTATCATAGCGTTTAAAGGTGAAAGGCTAAAAGCTTTCAGCCCTAAGATCATGAACAAGGTAATGCTGTCCACACTCATCCATCACTTGTATTCATTATTGTGCTGAATATCACATCCAGTGTATTAAGATAAAAAAGAAGTAAAAGTGACAAAAAAGGAATAAAACATAGATTGGAAAGGAAGCAATAAATTTGTTTTTATATGCAGATGCCATAATCAGGTTATATTAAATGCTAACGAATACCGACACACACACATGCACACATACATATACACATATCTATTAGAACTAATAATTGAATTTAGCAAAGTTGCAGAATATAAGGTCAATATACAAAAATAAATTTTATTTCTTTATGTTACATTTTTATATATTTCCAATTTAAAAAAATTAAAACTTAAAGATAATACCCTTCATAATAGTTTTCAAAGTTAAAGCAAATATATTGAAGAATTCTTCACTGAAACCTATGAAACACTGTGAGGAGAAACTGTAGAAGACATAAACAAATAAAAAATTATGCCATGAGGATCAGTTGTAAGACTCAATATTGTTGCCAATTCTTCCTAAATTGACCTATAGATTCAATACATTGCCATACAAAATTCTAGTAGACTTTTTTGGTGTGTATATTGACAAGATGATGCTAATATATACAAAGAAATGAAAATGATATAATGGGCAAAAGATCTGAATAGACATTTATCAAATGAAGACATCTAAATGGCCAGCAGGTATATGAAAAAAATGCTCAACATCATTAATCAGAGAAATGCAAATTAAAACCACAATGAGATATAATCTCACCCCGCTTAAAATGATTTCTATCCACAAGATAGGCAATAACAAATGCTGGTGAGGATGTGGAGAAAGGGGGAACCCTCATATATTGTTGGTGGGAATGTAAATTAATGCAATTACTATGGAGAACAGTATGCAGGTTCCTCAAAAAATTAAAAATAGAACTACCATATAATGCAGAAATTCCAATGCTGGGTATATATACAGAAGAAAGGAATTCAGTATATTGAAGAGATATCTACATTTTCATGTCTTTTGCAACACTATTCACAATAGCCAAGATATGGAATCAACCTAAGTGTCCATCAATGAAAGAATGGATAAGAAAATATGGTACATATACACAACGGAATATTATTCAGCCATAATAAAGAATGAAATCCTATCATTTGCAATAACATGACTGGAACTGGAGGTCATTATGTTAAGTGAAATAAGCCAGGCACAGAAAGACAAATGTCACATGTTCTCACTCATATGAGGGAACTAAAAGAAAATTGAACCCATGGAAATAAAGACTAGAATGAAGGTTATGGAAGGGAATGGAAGGGGAGGATGAAAAGGGGTTGGTTATTGGGTACAAAAATGTAGTATGACAGGAAGAATAGCATCGAGTGTTCAGTAGTACAATGGAGTGATTATAGTCAACAATAATTTATTGCATATTTCAAAATAACTAAAAGAATGGAATTGGAATTTTTTTAACACAAAGAAATAATAAATGCTTGAGGTGATGGATACCTCAATTACCCTGATTTGATCATGACACATTGTTTGCTTGTAATAAAATATCACATGTGCCCCACAGATATGCACAATTATGTATCCATACTAATTAAAAAGAAAAAGGAAAAAAATAAAGACATAATATACAAAAAAATTTTTAAATGAACAAAATTGGCACACTTCTCCTGCCTGGTAGTGTCTCAATATTTATTATAAAACTACAGAATCAAGTCAGTATAGTATTTGTGCAAAAATAGACATATAGATAAATGGAGTAAAATAGAGATTTCAACAATAAACCCATATAAATATATTCAACTGATTTTTTATAATAGTCAAAATAATTCAATATGAAAATAATATTTCTCACAAGGGATGTTGGCACAACTATATATTTGTACAACAAAATGAACCTTGATTTTTACTCCAGATAAGATTGGGCATGTTCAGGGCGGTGTGGTAGACTGATTTTTATTCCATATAATCTATAAAATTAAGTCAAAATGGATCATAGACTTAAATGTAAAACTAGAATAACATTAGAATATAGCAGAACATCTACATGACTTTGGGGTTGACAAAGATTTCTTAGAAATTACTAACCATAAAGAAAACTATTGATAAATTAGATATCATCAAAATTGAAAATTAAAGTTTTATGACATTCATAAAATGAAATACTATTCAGCAATAAAAAGTATATCCAGCAAGTGAAGTCTTCCACAAAAGTGAACATACTGTATGATTTATTTATTTTTCTTTCGTGTGTTTTATTTATTTATTTTATTTTTTTTCTTTTTCTTTTATTACAGCATATTATGGGGGTACAGATATTTAGGTTACCCTTGGTCCTCCCCCCAAGTCCGTGTTTCAAATATGTCCATCCTTCGGGTGGTGCGCATTGCACTCCTTGTGTATACAAATACCCGTCCCCTCCTCCCTCTTCCCCCCTCCCCCCGCCCCCGTCCCATCTGCCCAACATCCAATAGATGTTATTCTTATATGTGCATTTATGTGTTGATTAGTTAATACCAATTTGATGGTGAGTACAAATGGATCCCGTTCTTCTGCTCTTGTGGTGCCCCACTTTGGATAATGGGCTCAAGTTTAATC
>CAUYRB010053155.1:0-19653 GCA_963574695.1 Propithecus perrieri
CAATTAATTTCTTTCTATTTTTAGTAGAGACGGGGTCTCGCTCTTGCTCAGGCTGGTCTCGAACTCCTGAGCTCAAACAATCCGCCCGCCTCGGCCTCCCAGAGTGCTAGGATTACAGGCGTGAGCCACCGCGCCCGGCCCCATTCTCTTTTCTTGCATCAGAAGGAGGTCCCTGGAAGTGAGTTGCTCAAGGAGTACCTGTCACATGGTTATTCTTTCACATCTGTACTGGACAAGGATCCTCGTGTCTGATACACGGGGAGATCTTCTTTTTCTTTTAAAGATCATCTTACTTGAGTCTTTCACTCTTGCCTTTAACTTTGGTTAAGTGAAGCTTTTCTATACTTCTGTTTTCCTGCTCTTCTTTCTCTCTTTGACCCCATATCTGTTTTCACTACTCTATACATCTCAAAAAGTCTGGGACTCACCAGCTACCTCACTCTCTCATCTACTTAAAGTCTCGTATTTCCCGAGACACCTCTTTCTCTTAAAAGGCAGGGCATCTGAGAGGGGATTTTTCTTTCTGGACTTTATTGTTAGATTGCTGTCCTGCTGGAATCCAAATTCAGTATGGAAACCAACAACACTATAAGGAGAATGATTAAAACACACGGAACTTGTCCTAGGTCTTTTAATGTTGTACATAAAGCTTCCGCCCTATGAAGGTAGTATTTATTACTCATTTGCATTATTCTTATTTTAAATGACGGCAAATGGAGGCAGATTTGGGTTCTCATTGAAGAATTCACTGAACATTTATCATGTGGTCGAGCATGTTGTGGGCCCTGGAGATGTATGGGTAAATAGGGTGATGTCTTTGTCCTCAAAGAGCTTAGCTTCTGGCCTGAAAATGTCACGCTTGCCTTGGAAGAGCAAGTCTCTGGCCATCAGAGGTGTCAAAGAAAGTTTGATGACTTGTTGGAAGTCTTGCCTGACAGCCTCCTAACTTCTCTATTAGGTGGGGGCCTGTTCTCAGCGAAGAAGAAATCTTAATATTGTGCCCAACTCCTAGAGAAGAAGAACTTAACTTAAACCTTGGTGGCATAGTGCTTTATTTTTTTATGCTATAGAAATGTGAATGGGATTTAAACCTCGAACAAATACGTTTGTGTTGCAGGTCAAGGTTGCTCAGCACAGCCCAGTGGATTCAGGTGCCGCCTTCCGAGAACCCACCGCAAAATCTCTCTCAGTCCACAATCTTCCCGAGAGAGGCTCAGCTGACAGCCCCAGAGAGGGCCTGCGAGCCAAGCGAGGCCGACTGGCCGCCAGCCCAGAAGCCGGAGCCGAGCCCAAGGGCAATGAGAACTGTAGGGTCCAGTGAAGACACCTGTGTGTCAGCACCCCAAGGAGAATAGCTGAGCAGATAACAGTGGGGAGAAAACGATTCCTTGTAAATAAAAATATATTGTACTCTTTAGATCTTCATGTGTAAGTACTGAAAACTTTTGGAAGCACTGGTCATTGATTCAGCATTGATATTCCTCTCCCGTGCTGTAAATAGTACTGTGTAAACCTTTTTGTTAATAAGTTACAATTAAATGGCAAGCACTACCTAACGACCTCTGTATGTCGATTTCACACGGGGGGAAAAAAAAAGCAAAACATATTTTATATTTCTAATTAACTGCTCCCAGGAAAAGGTAAACTTTTGCTTTATGATATTTCCTATCTATAGTGTTAGGCATGAAATAGATTTAGATCAGGAATTTCTTTGAGCTGAGTAAAATGAAGGGAACTTCCTGTGTTGTATGTTTTTGAGGAAAACATGCACACATATACATATGTAGGTGTTTCTCTTTCTCTTCCAGTGTGTTTTATAAATCTTTGCTTATATAACATGTACATATGTGTATGTGGGAGTAGTGGAGAGGTCTGGTTGTAGGCTTCTTAGAGATTTGGTATACCTTGTTTTCTGTCATTGTGCTTTTTTCTTTTTTTAAGACCAATTTCTTAACAATTCTTTGGTATGCATTCTCCTATCTGGTGGTGGAGTATTAAAATATGGCCTTTGTTTTCTAATAAAAAAAATCACCTTTGTTTTCTGTAAAAATGCTTTCTAAATATAAAGGTATCATGAATATTGGTACCATTTGTGGCTAACTACAACAACCTCTTATAAATGTAAAAATGGTCGAATAAATGATATAGATCTTTAAACAAATGATGCTGGTATATTTAATGAACATATTCAGTTATATTAAAAGATACAATTTAGAATGTGGGTCATAAGGATTATATGGGAATATGCTGTGTCCAGCCCAGGGCCTAGTACGTTGTGTAAACCCATTAAATCACATCAGCAAGGATATACGTATATGGTATTTTCCAGCTCACTCATTGATGATACAGTTTTGAAAATATGCAGGCATTCTGAGCCATATCGGATCCAAAAACATGTGAATAAGCCCTTGGGTCCTTGAATCAGGGTAAAAACGTTTTTCAGGACATGAGCTAGTAAAAGATAATTTGTTCTTGGCTTTCAGTTCAGATTGATACACAAACTTTGACAAACATCATCATTTATATTTTAAAATCGTCCTTTGTGAGGTGGTCTCTGTTGTTGGATAATGCTTCAATAATATTAAGCTACTTAGTATTCATCTACTGAAAGTGATACCCTGACTTTCCTCATTTCTTTCGTTGCTCGGGGTCGTGGTCTGGAGCAATATCCGTACATAAATCATCCCAAGGCTTCCATGTGCTCAAGGGCATGACCCGCAGTAGACGTCGTTGGGATCGGGCCATCAGCTTTGTTGGCTGTCTCTAGTGATTGGAAGATTCCACTCGGTAGGCCTTGCTGGGTAGTTTCTTGCGTCCTTGAAAGCATCTCCATCTTTTCCTAGGTACGCCGTAGCTGCTGCTTTTGTTACATGGGATACTTCCATTTTTATAATCATAGCGAATTATTCAAAATCTTATAAATAGACAGCCAGGATATTTAATATTTTTTCTTTGAACTAACAACACTCTACTATGAGCTGAGCTGCATATGGGATGAAAAGTAAAAATGCTACAGTCTCAACTCTCATATAAACCAGTCGAGTCATAAATAAGATCCCAGTGGACTCGAGTCATAAATAAGATCCCAGTGGACAACCCATATGGGAAAATGGACCAAGTCTGGAGATCTGGGAATCGGATTCTCATCCGTACGATGAGGGGCTTGGTTGAAATGATTCTTTTGCACTGAATGGTCTGTGGAAATTGAAATGGCCCTTTGTGTTGATGGAGTTGTCCACAGTCCAAAGGAATTGCGTCTTCAATAAGAAGGGGATAAAAACCAACATTTGAATGTAGCCTGATTTCTTAAGTGTCACCTTTCCACTCACCCCCTAACTTACCTTCCTTGAGATTTATTTGTGATTTTTCTCGTTTGATCCCAGTTTATTTATTTTGTTGGAACTATGAAATATTCACCGGTTTGTTTGCACCTGGAAAGAAGTCAGGGCACTTCTTCCTAGGGGTCCCTAACTCTGGGGCTGGTGGGGGGCAAACTTTCACTTTCTAACTGGTTTGAGTCTGCAAAGGCTTCTAACTACTCTTACTGTGGCTCAGAACATTGATTGTTATTTTAGAATTCCCAAGTTCTTCCGCAATCATTCAGGTTATGGCAGTGTGCCATGGAAGGAATTTAAGTAGGAAATAAACTATGATCAATTATTGTAGGCCATAGGTTTATTGTACCAGAGTCAGAAGTTGCTGTGCTCATTGGCATGTTTTTCACATTTCTCTTCTGTGGTTGAGAAGGGGGATATAATTATTTGTTGAAGAGGACATTAAGTACCTAAAATTGGTAACTGCCACTTGGTAGCTGAGAAAGGTTGAGTTATGCTCCCTCCACTTCTATCCATGTAATCTGCTTTCCCTTCGGTGGAAGGGGATTTATGCCAGATTACTGACTAGGTTACTGAAGAGAGAATCAAATCTTGTGTGTTTCAGAAGAGCCTGGCCATTCTCATTGAGGACCTGAAGCTGGCATCCTTTTCCCAGGCATCTAATGCCACTACTCACCTGAGCTCAACTACTTAAAACACTGGATAGAAAATCACATATATTTTACAAGATATTTTCACATTTGCTCAAACCTTACACCTTTGTGACGTAGACATTAGAATTTCCATTTTCTTGCCTGAGATTAAGACACAGGTAGAACTTCTGACTCATAGGTCTCGGGAGAGACTTTGTTTAATAACATCCCGTGCCTCCCAACAACCTTTTAAAATGAAGATTATTCTTATCGAATGAAAAAGATGCAATAGGCTCAAAGAGTTGAAGTATTTGGCTCAAGAAGTAGCAGAGTTGAGTTTCAGCCTCAACTTGGTGAATACAGAGCCTGTTCTCTTTCTTGTTTGTCCTGCTGTCTCTCTAGAAGCAGGCTTTTCCAGAATAATTCTGATAGTACAAATATTCACATTGTATTAAGTACCTTTTCCGTGTTCTATGTGCAATGAAGATATTCTTAAGTCTAGGATGATTGCATCTGACCTGTGTTACCTTACATTGAATTTTCCAAAAATATGCAATGAGACTAACTGTAAATTTCAACTTCTAAAAATTGTAACTACTAACTTAATGCATAAGTGTTATTTACTTAAAGGTAAAGCCTTTTAAACAGTATGTTTTGGAAAACCATGTAAAATCTAAAGATCTATAAGGCTTTGAATACAAAAGTTTAGTATAATGTAGACATTAAAAGTGAAAGTGTCAGAATGCCTGGACTCCCCATATGACTTTGGGCAAATTACCAATTCTTTGTGCTTCAGTTTCCTCATCAGTAAAATTGGATATAATAGTAATACCTCTTGGAGTTGCCATGATTAAATTAGTTCTTTGCTTAATACTTTACACTTATGATTTTGCACTCCATAAAGTGTTGGTTATTCTGTATAGAGATAATTACACAGGTAATTTTAAATACTATTATAGCAGCTTAAAATTGTTAGATAAATCTGTTCATCTAACATAATACATTAATTTCAGATCAAATTCTGTCCTATGAAATTCTCACCAATCTCAATACCCCTGATGCTTATTTTGTAAATGAGTTTAATCACTACAGAAGTGTACATGTCATTCAATTATTGATCTTGCAAGTGAACCATTCTCTGTTTCTTGTTTGTTTGGCTCATTAAGAATATCCAAAGAAAACAATTACTGCAATTTTATTTACAAATGGGTTGTGCTTCAGGAGTTCACATATAAATTGGTTGTTTGGAACTCAGAGTACATTTCCTTATAAAAACAACATTGCAAATTGTGCCTTAAATTCAAGCCCAGAAAGCCAATTTAGCTCATAGTATGTTAAAATGGCAGTTAGGTTTGATTCAACCATACGCAACCTCCATTCACAGCATTGTTTTCTCTGGAAAAATATATTTTAAGAATGGGGTTGCCAGACGCTCATTTTTCTACCCCTCAACCGTCTTTCCAATGTGTTCCACTCTTCCCTTCCCATTTTGTGATACTGGACAGGAATTGTCCGGTGGTCTCAGGACAGGGATGTGGGGATGTAGATTCCTGCCTGCCGAATTTCTAGAACAGTGGCTGCTCCCAGTCGGAAAGGGAAAGTGATGGTTTTTATGTTGGTCTGATGCTGCAGGCAAGGTCAGTTTTGTGTACTGTTGGTGTATTTGTGTGTGTAAATTTGAGAGGGTTGTTTAATTCATATTTTAGAAAATCGCAAGGAAACACACATGTCCCCAAGCTTCGTGCATTTTTGTTGACTCCCAGATTGAGTTCCGGGTCACAAAATTCCCACCAGCCTTCGTACTCTTAACTCAATGACTGTGGCAGATGAATAAGATTACTATAGTTTGTTATTCCTCCTCCTCTAGGACAGCTCGAGGATGACCAGAGGGTAACGTATAAAAACACTGTATTTGCCAAACCAAATGCTTGCTGTTTCAAATGCTTTATCTCATTTGTTATTTAATAATCTTGTGTAATGGGTCCTATTTTACCATTTAAGAAGAGACCCAAAGAGGTCATTAAGTTTGTGACAAAACAAAACTGAGGGCTCTACTCTTGATCCCCTAGTCCAAACCTCTTCCTATATTACCATATACCTCCCCAGAAGAGACTAAAGGGATTCAGTCGCCTAAGAGGCCAACTACCAGCCTGGTGGGTCCTTTTTAGAATCTCATTCTGAACCCAACGGAGGAAGTTTCCTTCTGTTAGGGCTCAGGACAACTCTGCGCCTAAGGAAATCTGCTTTATTTAGCTTCATTTAACCTTTTGATGTAGTTGAGGATTTGGCATCCAGGTTCCCAGCCAAAATGACACTGTTGTAATAATAGGGAATTTTACTTCTCCCACTTTTGTTTTCCCCAATGCTGCTTTTGCAAGGAGGTGAAAAAATGAGCACCTTTCTACGGTTACAGACTTTCTAGTGAAACATTGGGATATTTCTGAGTTTTAGATGTGAACAGATCCACGTGGTGTTGAAATCACAGCTGTGTTATCTAACCGAGCATTTGCTGGCTGTGTGCCCACTCCCTCCTGCTGGACTTTGGCTCCTTGGACAGTCCACATGAGTGTGTTATTTGTCCTGGATGCCCTCTGCTTGTTTTAGTAGTCATTTTCTTGGTCTTAGGCTAGCAGAGGGTCATGAGGGTGCCCCATGTTAGCCCACCATGCTTTGTTCCTTCTGCACTGTACATTGAATGCCTACAGTGGCATGGTGGTCACTTTCCTTGGAACCATAAACATGTGGGGAAGGAAAGAAGAGCCCTTGCTCCGATTTGTAAACAGGTGCAGTGTAGTGAGTGTGGAGACCATTTTCCCTCCTGAACAGCCAAGATTCAAGCATATCGGTGAGCTACATCTAGGCTCTGCCCAATTAGTTTTTTCGGAGCTTGAACATTCAACCTATGAGACAATCAGAGGCTCCCTAGATGTGGAAACACCAGATGTTCATGGATTTGCATATAACCTATTTTAATGGCAGGGCAAATAAATGGAGGATACTCATCATTCTTAAAATTTAAAACAAGTTCTTTTTGAGAGGAGTTGTTGCAAATTCCACCCAGCAATCTGTTGTTACGAAAACCAGAAGTCCAAATTAGCATCCTAAATCTTATTCCAATATGCATAACAAAATTAGATTACTCTCCCCCTTGAGGTTGTCATAAACTCATTTAAGAAGTGAATTATGTTGGTTTGGAAGTGTCTTACATTGATTTCTCAAATCTGGCGTAGATTCTAGTCAATGAAGAGATGTTCTTTCAAAACAAGTGCAGCCATTTTTTTTTTAATGATCCTCAGACAGAATTTTTTTTCTTGTTACTGTGGCAGAGGTGGTGGTTGCCTATCCAACTGTCACTTCCACTTTCTTTCTTGTCAACAGAATCCCATTTTTGTTCACATGTTGGGCAGCAATTTGCTCAGGGAATACGGACCCCTCCCCAGGGAAGGAAGCATAATGAGAATAAGCCAATTATGGTCATCTATTACCTTTTGTCAGTGATTAGTTATGATGACCGCCCTGCAGTAACCAATTCTGAGACCAGAAATGAGGCATTTTCCAAGACACTGAGGGATGCCAGTTCAGAAAGAGGAAAGAGACTGAGTCCTTGATAACTTTGTTAAGCTTCTTGAGCCAATCTTGGACTTGCCATGTTAGAAAATTAAACAGCATTGTTTAAAGCAACTTCCAGTAGGCAATTCTGTTACTTCACCCACAAGCTTCCTGATATAATTGCAAAGCCTGCTTTCAGATTTTTTTTCTGTTAGTTAACACTTATTTTCTTTACACTTTCTTTGAATTTGGCCTGCTGCTGAGAAAGCAAGAGAGCACTTTAAAACTCAGTTGCTTAAGGATCTTCCTTTCTCCAGGTCTGTCATAAAAAGCAATTATGCTTAGTTTGATACAGGGCACCTATCTGAAACTTATTTTTAGTCTATGAAATGGACTGAATTATACAGGGAAATACAAGAAGAAAGTACCTAATTTTCTAATGCCTCTTGATTCAAATCTTTAAAGTGATTCATTATTCTGCCTATTGTGATTTTCCTAAACATCATATAATTTAAATTATAATCACCAAAAAACCCAAATCGAATGACTTTTGGAGCGTCCATAACTTCTCTTATAACAATATGGTTTAATGACCTAGGTTTTCTTCATCACTTTGAAGATGAAGAAATTGAGATCCTGAAAGGGAAATGGTTTTCTCTACATCCCACGCTATGTCCTAAAACCTAGATTTCAGCTACCCAGAATACTGCTTTTAAAAAAATAAAGCATGTGGCCAGTTAACGTGAATAATTATTTGCTCATTTCTTTCCTAGAAATGATCACTCATGGCATTGGAAAGAGTAATAAATTTGAACCATATCAAGATCTTGAGTTCTGTGCAGATAAACTATCCATCCATTCTGCCCTGCCTTAAAGACCAGGGATAGTACTAGATAAAGCCAGTAGGGAAAGCGTGATTAGGGTACCAGCTAAGAGAGATGTATGTGTGCACATGTTAATGAGATAGTCACGGAGACCAACACAGAGCACCAACACCCAGTGTTTCTGGTGGCAAAATCACAGAACCTTTCTAATTCCCTCCCCCAGCTAAATAAGCCCACATTAAAAGCCAGCCTATGTATGTCGCCCAGGGCTTCTTGATAAGGAGCTCTGAAACATGGCAGTGTATGCCTTTTACAGAGTTTGGACTTAAAAAAAAGTTTTTTTTTAATATCCTCAGAATTATCTTGACAGAATTTTAAGATCTCCTCTTTTTTTCCCCCAGACTCCTTCCCTCTATACATACAACTTATTTGAATTAGAATCAATTTAGGAAAACTAGAGCAAAATCAGAGGATGAATATTGACCTTTCCAAATAATTCCTTAGCATTCCCTGCCCTATTACTTTGGAAACAACGACGTGACAGAAGGACTGGATTTTGGAGAGAGGGTCACACCCTCCTGAAGATCAAGTAGATACAGGTGAAGCATCTGCAATGGCCATTGGAAAAGCAAAGTTATCTTTTAAGTGCATATGTACGTATACACACATGTATAGTCAATACAATTCTCAATGGAGAATTTGGAAAATGGAAAGAAAAATATTGTTCGTAAGCCCACTGTAACTCGAAAATTTGTGTTTTTATCTGCAATAGAGATGTTGAGCACATATTTCTTCTCGTGTAACTTTTCCTGACAAATCTGTGGAGAAAAAGTATTCAACACGCAGCCTATTGCGACAGCTGTTTACTAGGGTTTCCTCTGCACTCTGTGCTTTGTTTATTGCTACCTTCTTTTTATGTTTGAAAAAGAGAAGCATTTTGGAGAAGTCTTATTTTCTTGTTTTATATATTAAATTCCCACTTTGGCTCCTATTCTCCAAAATGAAATAAAAACAAATAAAGTAAATGAGCGAGGGAGCTGTTTAAGATTGGTCAGCTTAGGTAACATGTCTATTTCACGAGTAATTGATAAAGAACGTGCTGTGAATGGTGATGGGTCAGGAAGGGCTGAGCGATGGTCAGTGAGGGAAAAAAGAAAATTGAAGGAGGAGGCACAGTGTTGGGAGGAAGAAATGCAAGGATGGGGTTGGGACCTTGATCCCAATAGAGATAGATAGGGGCATTTGCTCTATTACGGTTTCAGCTTAAGAACTGGAATTTCAGTTGTCTTAGCAAATTCTGGGCTGAGGAAGGACCCTGGACCTCAATCTCATAGCTCTTCCCTATGAAGGCCCTTATTTGACTACGACGAGCTCTTGGAGGCCACTACATTGCTCTTCTCGGCATTTTACTCACTCCCACCTATTTTCCAGGAACAGGCAAAAAGCCTCTGCTTATTTAAAAAATCTAGCTTTGAACTGAAAATCAGATGAATCCAACTCCAACTCTAATTTAATCAATAGCCTTAGCTTCTGCCACCGCATGTTTGACCAGAGATACTTTCCAGTACTGACCCGATAGTCTGTGTTCCTCCTCCCTAGACCTGCTTAATTTTCTAAAAGAAGTTTCCCTCTTACCCTCTTCACTCAGTCTTCATTCTGTTCAATCTCCCATAGGCTGGGAGACAATTAGGAGGAAAATCAGATGTAGATAATTCCCCCAATGATTGAGAAAAATAACTTTTAGTCACACAAAAATAGAATTTATTACTTCTGTCTTTGACCTCCAGTGGCTTCCTCTTTTGATCTCCCTATTTCCATCAACTGTATCACTCCTCTGCTACTTTTCTTTTTAAATAACCAAGACTGATGTACTTGAACCTCTGCTACTTTTCTGGGGGGAATTCCCCTGAATTACTTTTGATTTCACTCTTCCACACTCCCCCTCCCAAAATGCTTTATAATTATATAATACCTTATTTAAATGGTCAAAGACATATTTTGTGTAAAAGCTTATGTCAGTGGCTGCTAGTGTTGCCAGTATTCATTCTTCTTCATTCCTTCTTTATTTTTTTGGTTTAACAGAACCGCAATTTTGAGCTGAGCACATTGCTGCCTTTATTAAAAATATCGTTCAGCCTCCTTTGCAGATAGGAGGAGATAGGGTCACGTGATTAAGTTCTGACCAATAATATATAAGCAAAAATGTCATGTGGGACTTCTGGGAAATCTCAATAAGGAGAGGTGACATGGCTTTCTGCTCTTTGTCATCTATTCTGCTTCTAAAATATGGACATGGTGGCTAGAACTCCTTGGACTAGGAGAAAGAGAGCTTGCCCCTATGTATGGGAGAGCAGAGAACTGGAAAGCGCATGAGTGACTTTGTGGTGCCCTGGGCTAAAACTCTCGACTAAATTTCTATCTTCTCATGGTCCTCGAGGATGCTGTGCCAATCTGGTGTTCATTGCTAGCCCTGGTTGTGGAAGGCGACAGTGGTCATGGCAATGTTTGAGAGTGAACACGGGAAAGTTGCTTGAGGGTATCAACAGGTGCAATCCTGAGAACCTGGCCAGCCTGGAGTGCTATATGGAAATGCAGGCCAAGGAGAATGCCTGCGATCTGGAAGCCAACCTGGCTGTCCTGGAGCTGTACTGGTTCAATCCACTCTTCTTTCAGACCATGGTCACTGCCCAGACCCCACTGAAGGCCCTCACTAACCTGCCCCACACTGACTTCACCCTTTGCAAATGCGTGATCCATCAGGCACATCAAGAAGAGCGGCTGATCCAACAGATTTTGTACCTCGGGGACCTGCCGAAGACCTGCCACTTCCAGGCCTTCTGGTAAGCCGAGGATGAAAACATGAACCTCTTGGAAGGTACAACTGGCTTTGAGGACTCTGTCCAAAAGTGTATCTGCCATGGGTACCACTTACCAGCACATTGGCCGCTGGCTGCTGGCTGGGATGGCCACTGATCTGACCGACAGCCTGCTGAAGGTGTGGAGGAGTGAATGGAGCACTGACGAGTCCGGGAAAATCTTCATCTGTGGCCTGGGAGAGAGCACTAAGCCCAAAGAACATTGTGGAGAAGATCGATTTTGACAGTGTGTCCAGCATCATGGCCTCCTCCCGGTAACTGCAGGTGTTTAATAAAGATTTGTTGACTTAAAAACATTTTCTATCTTGTTTGAAGACGATTTTGTTTTATTTTAAGAAGCCAAAACTAATCTTCACTACTACAAAGATTTATAATTCGTTTAAGTGACGCTGAAAATGAAAATCCTCAGGTGATTGGCAGTAGTCACCTGTGAGCGCCACTCTTCTGACAAGAAAGCCAGTGGCAGAGAAGGCAAGTTTCACAGAGAAGGTGGACTCTGGTATTTTCTGTGTACCCCATTTGCCCCTCCCCAAGAAATTCCTCTCAGTTTATTCCCTGAAGTCTGGAGGGTAGAGCCATCCAGGAATTGGCTCTTGTGTCAGCAGGGAGGGAGTGGCTCGGCTATCAAGGCTGCCTGAATGTGACATTTGGGTCCTGCTGCTCTGCGGGTCTCTGCTCTGCTCCCTATTATTTTCCCTTCGCCTCGGCCTGGACCTGTGACTCATCTGTTCCTGACCAGCCTGGCTTCTTTCTGTGCATCCCAAGTCTGGCTTTGACTGTCTACCAAAAAAAAAAAAAACAAAAAAACAACTGACAAAAGACAGAGCTTCCTTTTCTAATTACAAAATATACCCATTGCAGGCAAATTAGAAAATACTTTTAAAAATACAAAAGTAAAAGAACTCACCCATCATTCTGACAGTTATGACTCAAAAACCTTCATTCTACATATTGACATTTCAAATATCATGAATGTTCCTTTTATTTTTTATTGTGGAAGTAATGAATGTTGACCAGAGAGAACTGGGGAAATACAGAACGATAAACAACAAAACAAGTCATCTCATCACCCATCATTAAGAGATGGCCTGATCTTTCCCTCCACTCCCCCCTCCTCCTCCAGTTGACTAAATGGCATTTCCATCTACTCTGTGTCTTAAGTCGGGAACCTGGGAGACATCATTGGCTTCTCTCTCTGCCTTATACCCTGCATATAATCAATAGTCAAGAACTGTTGATTCTGCCCTCTAAAAATCTCTTTACTCTGTTTACTTCTTTCCATGTCTGTGGATAGCACCCTCTTCCAAGCCACCTCGATTGCTCTCTGCACCAGCTTCCTAACGGGTCTTCCTGCACCCCTTGGCTTGCTGCCATCTTGCATGACACCCCCACGCCCCACCCTCAACCAGCCCCATCCTCTCTTTCTCTTTCTCTTCTTTCTCCTTCTCCTCTCTGGCATAATACTGGCTTATACTTAGTCCAAGACTCATGTATACCTGGTGGCAGTTACTTGAGTTGCAGACAAGCTGTCTACCTTCCAGTCTATCAAACACAGCAGGCATCCTTACTTGTGTTACTCATTCCCTATTCATCATGCACTGCCTTAAATTTTTATCGCTTATCCTATCATGTCATCTGTCCTTAAATAGAACATACCCTAAAATTCTTGGTAGACTTGGTAATCCCTAGCACAGGCCCTACATAAAGAAAGCTTTCATAGGTAGTTGTTAATCAATCTGTAGCTGAATGATTAATTAAAAAAACTGAACTATCATTGCTCAAAGTCTGAATACAGATTTTTTCCAATTGGAAAATCAAGAATTTAATTGTGATCTTTTTAGAATTTTATAAAAAGAAGAAAACTCCAGAGTTAAACCAGTTTCATTTTTAAAGCTGCAGTAGCCATGATCACCTCTCAAAGCATTGTATTTCACTAAACTTTAGAAACAAACATTCACTCCAACCAAATTACATGGTTTATGCTTTCCTAATCCACCCATTCCTGTTCCTGCTTCCGAACTATTTCCACCATTCCTTGGACTCCTTCCTGATCCCAAGTCCTAACTCCAATGCCCGGTATGTAAACCTCGCTTTTTCTGCAGTCTTCTCTGACCACTTCCTGGGATGATGTGGTGACCTCTCTTTGGTCACGACTTCAAACACAACACTATAACAGATGCTATAATATAATTGTATGTATATTCCTACCTTCTTATCTGAATTTGAAGACTCTTTGGGGGTAGTAGGATGTCCTATACTTTTTTATACTCCCAGTTCAAGTACAAGGCTCAGCCTATAAATGCTTATGGATAATTAGTACCTGGATTAAAATTGCCTTCTCCCTTTTACCAGGACAAAAGAAGGGTGAGAAATTGACACAGATGTACTGACTTCTCAGCCTCAGCCCCAGCTGGTAGGAAGAGCTACCTTTCTGGGTTTTTGTTAAGGCCAAACCAAATATATCTTAATAAACAACCAGATCTTTTCCTACAGCTGTTTCAACTGATGGATTGGGAGAACATCTCACAGAAAATTCTCACATGATTAATCTCTGTCCCAGAATCCGTGGAGCTATTCTCCTTATCCAAGAGAATGGTACACAGAAAACCATTTCCCTCCCACTCGTTTGGTAACTATTTACTTGCCATTCAGTACGACTATTTAACAATTCTCACTTATTCTTTGAGATAAATCGAGGTGATATATAGCTCAAGGATCTCATTGCAGAAGGGTCAAGAAATTGAAGCCCAGGAGGTTTGCATGTACTTTATCTTTTCTCTTTTAATAAGATTACCTTATATGACTCTACAAGTACCATAGGACCTAATGTATCCATTCCTCATAAATTTGGAATTTGTGAAAATGTCTTATACACCCTAGATGGATTACCACCTGATTTTGCATTATCTAGGAAGAATAGGTTTTCCAAATGAATTTAAAAAGATAAGATCTTAGGAGAAATGTTCAATCTATTTAATTTTTAGAGTTTTTAAAATTTTTTAACATTCTTTAACATTCTTTTAACATTCTTTTTTAACATTTTTTAACATTCTCTTAAAAGTTTTTTCTTCTTTCATCTATGGTACTTTATAAAAATACCATTTATAAAGATATTTTCTCTCTGCTTCAAACCTACCCTTCTATACTTGCTTTGTGAAAGAAGCCATATTTCTGCTTCGCAATTTGGCTCTTGGCTTTCTCAGTAATTAGGTACTTGTAGGGCATTGGAAAACTAGAATAAGAAGGGGCTAGCTTCTTCCTGTCGGAATCACCCTTAGCCCCACTTCTCCTGTCTGCTGGAGAGAAGCTTATTTCAGTAGCAGCACCTGGATTTAGTTTGCAATTTTCCCAATAATCATCAGCCTCATTGCGTTCCCTTTCAAAACCAGTAACAGCGAGGTCCTTTTAAAAATTTTTCACCTCTTCCTTTTGTTCCTTTGGCTTTAAGAACATTATAACTGCTTATTGAATCCTTTGAGCTCTTTTTTTGCCTTTCAGTTCTTCAATGCCTCATTAGCAATTCTTTCTATCAAATTTACTGTTTAAGTAACTGGTATCATTTCTGTCTCTCGCACTGTGACTGATACAGATTATGTAGGTTGTCTTTTGTGTTTGGAGGTAATAAAAATATCTTAAATAAATCCTTCAATTCGTATTCTTCACCTTTTCAAAGTTCTACTAAATGTGTCGGAATTAGTGATGTGTCCTGGAAACCACTATTTCCTCTTCTACAATAATCTACTTCTCAGGCTTGATGCTAATACTGTACTTCAAGACTTAAAAAAAACCTTAAAGATCTCCATTTCCAGCAAGTGAAAACTGATACTGTTCTGTGTTGTCCTGTCCCTCTAGACCCCAGAAAGAAGGGCTGATTTAAAATGATAATATTCAAGTCAGCCCCACTCTTGTGACATTTCCACAGCGCAGAAGAGAGCAACACAGGGCACTGAGAATCTTCACTCCCAGGAAGCCGGTGAGCCTGGGGCTTTCTTACTCCTGCCAAGGGAAGGAGTAGGCCCAGGGGGGCAACAGAATTGATTTAAATATTCCTTTCAACATTGCTCAGCATGAGCACGAATGGATTTTAGAGATAGAGGCTTTGGCTTGAAGTTGGCTCTTCTGAGGTCAGAAGAAAATTTCTCCCTTGAGAACTTCTGTGCTCAGAGGTGGTCCTTGTTGCTGGCTACTTCTTCCCTTTCAGAATTTTCCCCTGCATTGTGGGATGGTAATCATTAATTCATTCATTAGTTTAATAGAATTCACTAAGTGAGGTTTATGGCTGAATTAGGGGAAGAAGAAAATATAATATTTATGAAGTGTCTTCTCTGTGATACAAGAGCTGGGGGCTTTCTTTACAATAATTCTGTGAAGTATCTATTTTTTCCTCTATTTTGCAGATGATGGAACTGAAGCTCATTGAGCTGATTAACATAAAATTACCCCTGCAGTTAATGGTAGACATGTTTTTAAAATATAGGCCTGTTCTTTAAATACCCAATTCTGTCTACTATATCATACTTGTGCATATTGACAGGGAAAAGAATTGGATCTAATAATTTGTAAAATTTCTTTTAGCTAGAAAGTTCTTTGGAATACTGAAGAAAACAATGGGCTTTGTTCTAGAGATCCATAATCTAATGGTTCATTCATTTTTCTACATAGATTTTATTTTTTAGAACAGTTTTAGATTTAAAATTGAGAAGCTAATACAAAGAATTCCCGCATACCCCACAGCCAGTTTCCCCTGTTATGAACATCTTACATTAGTAAGATCTTACATTTGTCAAAATTAATGAACCACTATTGGTGCATTTTTATTAACTAAAATTTATAGTGGATTGAGATTTTCTTAGATTTTACCTAATATCCTTTTTCTGCTACAGTATCCCATGTAGGGTACCACAGCACGTGTAGTTGTCACGGTTCCTTAGGCTCCTCTTGGCAGTGATAGTTTCTCAGATTTTCCTTGCTTTTGATGACTTTGACAATTTGATAGTTTTGAGAAGTGTCGGTCAGGTATTTTGTAAGATGCCTTTCCACTGGAATTTGTCTGATGTTTTACTCATGATTAGACTGGAATTATGGATTTTGGGGAAGAAGATCACAGAGGTAAAGTGCTGTTTTCATCACGTCATACCAAAGGTATGTACTACTAACATGATTTATGACTGTTGATGTTGACTCTGATCACCTAGCTAAGATGGCATTTGTCAGATTTCTCCATTGCAAAGTGACAACCCCCACCCCTTTCCGTAGTTTGCTCTTCGGAAGGAACTCACTGTGTGCAGTCCACACTTACGGAGTGGGGAGTTTTGCTCTTGCTCCTTGAGGGGCGAGTATCTAAATAAATTATTTTGAATTCTTCTGCATGGGAAATTTGTCTCTTCTTCCCCATTATTAATTTATCCAATCATTTATTTATATTAGTGTGCACTCATGGGTGTTTCTTTCATACTTTAGATTTTATTCCAATACCATCTTTTTTTTTTGCTTAAATGATTCCAGCTTTGGACATTTGGACATTGGGAGCTCTTTCAGTTGGCTCCTGTGTCCCTTTAATAAATCCCTAGCAATGTGTGGGGTTTTATCTGTTTGTTTATTTGTTTTTTATTCACTGCAACTACAAATTGCTCCAGGCTCATCTTATATATTTCCTGCCCCTGTTCTAGACTCAGCCATTTCTCTGAGGAGACTTGGTTTCTTTTATTAGATCATGGTATTAGAAACCAAGATCTGGGTACTACATGTGCTTGTTGCTATTAGTGTATTGTTTTTTTAGGCCCTCTCAGCTGACAAAGCAAAGAAATATAAGCATGTATACTGTGTGTATATACATATGTATATAAGGATTTCTATATGTAACCCATCCGCATCTATGTTGAGTTAAACATGAGTTCATACAAATGTCCTCAACTCCCACCCATTACCACATGGGTGATTCTGGCTTCCTCCCCTCACTCATGTGGAACCTCCCACTCCAAGAGGGAAAAACCTGGTTCCCACCATCCGCCATTTGTTTCCTTAAATGTTTACTTCCAGTATATATGTACAGCAGTATCAGAATAGCTAACCCATACCCCCTTGGGAAATAATTGTGTCAACTAGAGTATGGTTCTTACATGCAGTTCCTTTCACCTTTAGTCTCACAGACTCCACCCATTTCCATACTTACTCATTTCCAAAACCAGCACTCTCTTCAATGAGGTTGTTTCACACATTTGTTAGATAGATTTTCTTGTCACATTTTGTATTCCTTCCTGGGATCCCCCTGACTTTTTAAATGATTAAAAAAACACTGGCATACATTAAAGTTTACTCTTTGTGTTGTAAGTTCCAATGGATTTTGACAAATACACAATGTCATGTATCCACTATCATAGTATTATAAAGAATAGTTGCACTCCCTAAAAATCCTTGACAATTTACCAATTCAACTCTTCTCCTACTCCTGAACTGGCAACCACTGATATTTTTATTGTGTCTATAGCTTTGCCTTTTCTAGAAGGTCATAGATTTGGAATCATAGAATATGTAGCCTTTTTAGATTGGCTTCTTTCACTTAGTAGTATGCATTTAATGTTTCTCCATGTCTTTTTACAGCTTGATAACTGATTTCTTTTTATCGCCGAGTAATAGTCCGTTGTATGGATGTACCACATGGGTTGTTTGTCATTTACCCATTAGGGACATCTTGGTTGTTTCTAGATTTGGTGATTATGATCCAGGTCGCTATAAACATTCCTGAACAGGTTTTTGTGTGGACATACGTTTTGCAAATCAATTGAGTAAATACCTAGGAGAGCAATTCCTGGATCATATGGTGAGATTATTTTTGTGTGAAACTGCCATGTAGTCTTCCAAAATGGCTGTACCATTTGGCATTCCTGCTGGTAGCGAATGAGAGTTTCTATGGCTTTACATCTTTGCCAGCATTTGGTATTGCCAGTATTTTAGATTTAGTCTTTCTAATATGTGTATAGTGGTATCTTATTATTGTTTTAACTTGCAATTTCCTGATGACAAATGATATTAAGCATCTTTTTACATACTTATTCACTATCTTTTGCTCATTTTTAAATTGAGATTTTTTTAAATTATTGAGTTTTAAGAGTTCTTTGTATATTTTGGATACAGGTCTTTTGTTAAAAAAGTATTTTAACTATTATGGATACATAATAGTTGCATATATTTATACGGTACATGTGATGTTTTGATACAGGCATATAATGGGTATTAATCAAATCAGGGTACTTGGGGTATCCATCACCTGAAACATTCGTCATTTCTTTGTGTTAGGAACACTCCAATTCCACTCTTTTAGTTATTTTAAAGTATACAGTAACTTATCATCGATTATAGTCACTTTGTTGTGCTATCAAATATTATTCATTCTATCTAACTATCTAACTATATTTTCACACCCATTAACCATCATCCACTTGTCCCCACTCTCCTTCCCAGCTTCTGGTAACCATCATTGTCCTCTCTGTCTCTATGAGATCAATTATTTTAATATTTAGCTTCCACATATGAGTGAAAACATGTGAGATTTATCTTTCTGTGCTTGGCTTATTTCACTTAACATAATGTTCTCCAGTTCCATCCATGTTGTTGCAAATGGCAGGATTTCATTCTTTTTTGTGGCAATATGGTATTCTCCTGTACATATATACCACAGTTTCTTTATCCATTCATCTGTTGATGGACACTTAGGTTGATTCCAAATCTTGGCTATTGTGAATAGTGATGCAATAAACATGGTAGCACAGGTATCTTTTTAATATACTGATTTTCTTTCTTTTGAATATATACCTAGCAGTAGGATTGCTGGGTCATATAGTAGTTTTATTTTTAGTTTTCTGAGTAACCTCCATACTGTTCTCCACAATGGTTGCACTAAATTACATTCCCACTAACAGTGTATGAGGCACAAGAGTTCCCCTTTCTACACATCCTCGCCAGCATTTGTTATTGCCTTTTTGATAAAAGCCATTTTAACTGGGGTGAGATGATATCTCATCGTAGTTTTGATTTGCATTTCTCTCATGACTAATGATGTTGAGCATTTTTTCATGTACCTGTGGGCCATTTGTATGTCTTCTTTTGAGAAATGTCTATTCAGATTCTTTGCTTATTTTTTAATCAGATTATTTGATATTTTTTCCTGTTGAGTTATTGGAGCTCCTTTTCTATTCTATTTGTTAATCCCTTGTCGTATGGGTAGTTTGCAGATGTTTTCTACCACTCTGTGGGTTATCTCTTCACTGTGTTGATTGTTTTCTTTGCTGCACAGAAGCATTTTAACTTGACGTGATCCCATTTATCCAATTTTGCTTTGGTTGCATGAGCTTTGGGGGTATTACTCAAGAAGTCCTTGCCCAGACCAATGTCCTAAAGCATTTCTTGAATGTTTTCTTTTAGTAGTTTCATAGTTTCT
>CAUYRB010053156.1:0-21598 GCA_963574695.1 Propithecus perrieri
GTGGCGCATGCCTGTAGTCCCAGCTACTCGGGAGGCTGAGGCAGGAGGATCGCTTGAGCCCAGGAGTTTGAGGTTGCTGTGAGCTAGGCTGACGCCATGGCACTCTAGCCCGGGCAACAGAGTGAGACTCTGTCTCAAAAAAACAAACAAACAAACAAAAAAACAAAATACAAAGTTATACCCATTTACAAAGAAACAGATATCAATTGCAAAAAATAAAATTATGTCAAAAGGAAAAAAAAAAGACTGGAAAGGAATACGTTACCTTGTTAACAGTTAAATCTCTGGATTATCGTTTCGTGTCTTTCCTGATAAACTTCGGTATTTCCATATCGTGCAGAGCATGGGCTTAGCCTTGGGGTTGAACCCTGGTCCTGATATTCACAAGGCTTGGAATCTGGGGTCAGATGCTCCCTTAGCTAACTCTGATTTCCTTCCCATGTGAAACAAGTATAGTGACAGTGCCGCCAACACAGGAATGTTACGAGGATTAAACAAAGTGCATGTGCCATGTTTAGCCTGGTACGTAATATTATAGTTGATGTGTCTTGCTATTAAAAGAAAAAGCTGGAAGGGGGGACAGCACAGGCCCAGCGGAGACCAGGAGAGTTGGGCTTGATTGTCGGAGGTGCAGTTGGGTGCCAACACGTCTAGTGCTGTCTGGGGGGCCTGGCAGCCATGGGCCTGCTGCCCCTATCTCTTTTTACAAACAAACAGAACGATTCTGGAGTGAAACTCCACACTGACCATCTGCGTTTGCTCAACACCCACATTCCCCCTTTTTACCCTACAGGTTCTATTTTCAGCTTCTCTTCTCTTTGATATAGATACGAATCTGGCTGGGGCAGCCATTGTTTTCCAGTGGTGAGATTTAGACTGGGGGCCTCTGTCTGTATTGGAGAAAAATGCTCAGGCAAGTTGAGGAGGAGACCAGAGTGAGGTCAGCCCACCCAGCAGAGGGTCCTGGGTTCTGCTATCTGCTGAGCACAGGCTGAGCTGGCCATCGCCAGGGAAAGAGGGGCTGTGGCCTGTGGCCTGTGTCCTGCCTTCTCTCCGGCAGCCTCAAGTGGTCATGCAGAAGTCTGTGGGCTTCCTTTCTAAACACATTTTCTCTCTCTCTCTCTCTCTCTCTCTCTCTCTCTCTCTCACTCAAAAACACACACACACACACACACACTCAGAGATCCTTCCTTGAAGCTAGATATCCCAAGAATTCCTGTTATCCATCCCCATTTCCCCCAGCACCACATGCTTCTCTAGTGCAAGATGGCTATTATTCTAAAACGAAGTCACACCGGCTTCATGACTCAGTACCTTGCAAGGGAGAGCTCTGGAAAAACAGAGCTCAAAATGAAGTGAGTGTTCCAAGATCATACATCCAGGACATATTGAGCATCTCGAGTATTCAGATGCTTTCTCAACTTGGTGAAAATGCAAAGTTACACTGTGCAAAGGGCAGGGATTGTATCTGACCTATTTGATAACTTCATCTCCAGCGCCACGTCTGGCATGATAGATAGTCTGATACCCAAATGAACAAAATGAGTGAATATCCCAGCAGGGAAGCCCTAAGCAGCCTTGAGAGTTGCTGCTGTAGGGAGGTGGCTAAGGCCATGCCCTAGTATGGGACAAGACTGGCCTAGGGACTCTAGTGGCCCATGCTCCATTTACTCTTTCCAGCTTGCTAAGAAGTGTGCAAATTCAGGGCCCTGCTCTTTATGTTCTCTGTGTGTGTGTGTGTGTATGTGTGTGTGTGTGTGTGTACATTGAGAGAGAACTTCGAGCTTTATGATCTTGACCATGGTGGTAGCTATTACGATGCTCTCACTGAGGCTATTTTCCTCCACAGCCTGTTATGGGCATTGCTTGAGCTCCGTGTTCTGCACAATGCCTGGCATGTAGTATGTACTCAATTAATATTTGCTGCTTCTGAAAATATTAGAGTGTGCAAAGAAGGTATAGAAATGATGAGCCAGGAGCTTCAAAAACAAGTTTACTTTTTAAAAAATGTTCTCTTGTTTTGTGTGGGTCAGACTTAGAGAGGTTCAACAAAGGTCCCATCTGCCCAGGGAGTTTACTCAGGGAGGACCAGATGGCTACTTGGAGTGTTAAGAGAACACCAGCCACCTCACAGGTCTCCTGGGGGATGTCATGGTCTGTGACGGTGGGAATAAGCCTCCCTTACTCCATGAGCAGACGAGCCTTCCAACACCAATCAGCATCCCCAACTGTGATCTCACAGCCATCAGACACAGCTCTGGACTCCAGTCACTGCTAGGTGACAGGAATGCACACACCATTTCTATGCCCCTTTGGTTTGGGGACTCCAGTTTCATGCTAGGAATTGGGATTTCTTGTGGAGCCAACTCTTTGGTCTTTCGGGGACTCCTTAGCTTTGCAGGAACGCCCTGGCATTCCCTCAGCCATGCCTGTGATCAGTTACACAATCAAGGAGAAAGCAAGCGCAGGGCTGTCAGTTCAGATGGAGGAGCAGCGGGGAAGGGGAAGTGATTTGGTGTCCGCAGAATGACATTGAACCCCCCAAGAGGACAGTGGCTCCTCCCCGTCACCTCTCTCTCTGCTGTGCTCCCTTTAGGTTTCCTATAGAAGCAAACACTGTCATTCACGACTCCCCTGGAATTTCTGTCCCCATCATCATCCATCCGGCTCACCGGCAGGGTGCATTCGACTCTCCCACGCCTCCCCGAGGTAACCTTTGAAGGCAGTGTTGATGATGGATTTGCACAATTTCACTTCTGACTTCGGAATACATTTTGACTGCGTGACACTGCGGGAGGGGTAGAGGGGGATGGTGAGCAGCCTAGTTCCCTCTCTGTTCGTGTAAAGAGCCCTCGCCTGGCTCTGCAGGGGAGTCTCCATGCTTGGCATCCCTGGAGGGACAGATAAGAGCGCATGCTAAATGTCATTGCCGGCACTCCCCACCCAGACCCTCCCTCTCTACCCCTCAGTCCCCTTTATTTCTCTTCCTGCCTCTGTCTCCTTAGCACAATACACACCTTTGCTTGTCACCTGTCCCCATCCGCCCTGATGTTTAAGGCAATATTTTGTCTATTTTGTTTCGAGTTGGATCTGCAGTGCCAGGAACAGTGCCTGGCATGTATCAGGCTCTCAGTAAGTATTTACTGAATGGATGGACGGGACCTGGTGACAGTGAGGCAGATGGCATTGGCAGTTCTGCTGCTAATAGAGCTCAGCTGTCTGCTCCCCAATATCTCCTGCTACAAGCCTCAGTTTCCACATCTTTATAAGGAGGATTGTAATCACCCAGACCTCTCAGACATCTCATGAAGGACCAATGGGAGGACACGTGTGAAAGTGTTTGTTAAGCTACGATATTCCTGTGATGAATGTGAAAGGTGATTTGTTTGGCCTTATTTTATTTTATTTATTTTTGAGACAGGCTTTTATTCTGTCACCCAGGCTGAAGTGCGGTGGCATGATGATAGCTCACTGCAACCTCAAACTCCTGGGCTCAAGTGATCCTCCTGCTTCAGCCTCCCAAGTAGCTGGGACTACAGGCACATGCCACCGCACCTGGCTAATTTTTCTGTTTTTTTGTAAAGACAGGGTCTCCCTAAGTTGTCCAGGCTAGTCTCGAACTTCTAGGCTCAAGTGATCCTCCTGCCTCGGCCTCCCAAAGTGCTGGGATTGCATGTCTGAGCCACTTGGCCCAGCTGGCCTGATTTGAATGTTTTGACTGTATCTTTGTTTTTGGCTGTAAGGGATTTATAATCCTTTTGGAAGTAGGTAGAATGCAAGTGATACAGGAAGAAAAAGAAAGTAGATGAGAATATTTCAAAATGAGCACAGGACATTAAAAGAAAATTCATGAAAAGAAAAAAATGTACAAGTGGTAAAAATACATAAGAAGAATTGAGAATCAGGCCACTAATGAGAGATGTTATTTTAAGAGTGATGATTATAAGCACATACACAAACACACTTTGACAGTGGGCAAGGGTCCCGTGAGATGAGATGATGCTGCTATGTTCCTGGTGAAAATAAAAATTTTCTATAAAAAATAATTTAACATCAAGTATCAAGAGCCTTTAAAAGACCCATATTTTTTGATTGACTATTTGGAATCTATCCAAAGAATGGATTGCTAGTAGAGTCACATGTACAAGATAGTTCAACATGGTGTTGCTTATAGTAGAGAACTGTTGGTAATAACCAAATCCTTGACAACAGAGGAAAATTTGATAAATGTTTCCATAAATAATAATGTATCCAAATCCATCAATTAAAAAAATTATACTCTAAAAATAGGTGATGTCAGGGAAAAATGCTCTCAGTATAGTTTCAAATGTAAAAAGAAAAAAAGAAACTGTATACATGGCACTTCCCAAGTTTTCAAATAAAAGCACATTTATATTCAATAAATATATCAAGTGTACAAGTACAGAAGTAAAATAGTCAGTAACCTGCAACACAATGATAAATATATCACATATTTGCAAATTTCATATATATGTGTATATAATTATAAATGTAATTCATTTTTCTGTCAGTGCTCTTTGATATTTTCGTGTTGTTCTTTTAAAAAATTCTTTATATGTATGTAATATTTGTGCATATTTATAAGGATATTTTGTTACATGTGACATTTTGTTACATGCATAGAAATGTGTAAATATCAAGGCAGGGTATTTAGGGTACTCATTAGCATAAGTATTTATCATTCCTATGCGTTGGGAACCTTTCAAGTATCCTCTTCTATCTATTTTGAAACATGCAGTATACTATTGTTAACAATAGTCACCCTACTCTCCTACTGAACATTAGAACTTATTCCTTTTATCTAACGGCATGTTTGTACCCATTAACTAACCTCTCTTCATCCCCTACACCCTTCCCAGTCATTTTCATGTGGTTCTGAATAATTACATATTACTTTTGAAACAGAGTATCATTATTTTTCAAAGTCAAGGTTTACTTTAAACTCTCATTTCCAATTTTCATATCCTATGTTAGTAAAGGAATGCTAAACAATTACTAAACAAATGTTAGTAAGCAAATGTATTATGGTTAAACCCAAAAAGTTAAATATGAAATTTATTTTTGTTGAATGAAACAGTTCTCAGCCAGGGAAATACCCTAAATCATCAAAAGAAACCCCAGTTATCCTGGGGAGTTAAGCTCCCTGGAGCCTGCCGCCCACCTTCGCTGCTCACCCTCAGCCCTGGGGCTCTTCTCTCTCTTGCCTGGAAGTGTTTTGTTGCCAACCTTCTCTGTCTCTCTGTCTCTGTCTTGCTCTCTCTCTATCACTCTCTCTCTCCTTTTCTCCTCCCTCTTTCTCATAAAAGGAAAATCCCCCAGTTGAGAGTGCAGAGGCATCATCAGGGAACAATCCCAAGCCAGCCTGGAACTGAAATAACTGACCCAATTTGTGTCCTCCCCATCCATGTCCTTTCTGCCAGAGCTTCCGCCCCTGACCCCTCACTTCTTACATCCCACAAAGATGCAGGCAAAGCTCCAGTGACGGTCTCAGAATTCCAGGAACCTGCTTTGCAAATTTTGGAATTCTTTCTCCACTACCAAAAATGTGAGTTTTAGAAAGATTAAAAACCACAGGGACTAAGCTCTATGTTAATTGGGAAAATTGTACAGAAAATTTGGATATTTGGGTATAGAATCCAAAATGCCAAGCACGTTGAGATTATAACCCTGATTATATACACACATATTCCACAACCTCCAAGATGGAAAGCAAAGAGGTAGTGATAGAAACTCACACATTAGAGCAATGAGGTTGTACACTCCTTTTCTGTCTGGAAAGGAGAACTCCTACCTGGAGTTCATCTTATGTGGTTTACGCATAATATTATTTTATAAAAAGTGATTCTAAATAAGGAAATGGACTCAGAAAGTTTTAGCAACTTTCGCAAAGGCACACAGGGGGTAAGAGACAGAGCTAGGATTCAAATTAAAGTTTGTTTTGATTCCTCTGTCCTTGTTAATCCCTCATGGCGTTTCTGTAAAATGAGATCAATCATAGCAACATTTGGCACAAATCATAAAAAACATATTTAATCAGAAACATAAGACAGATATGTGAATGAGGATGGGAGGATATAAAAAGAAAAAAGAAGGAAATAAAATAGAGGCTTTGCAACTGACGATATCAATTTTGCTAAATTGAGCCTTAGAAATAGTTTAGATTTTGGCATCAGAAAACTGATGTCCCCCTCCTGCCTGTCATCCCTAGCTAATTCAGATTCATCCACTTAGACATTCTCTTAGCACTCTGAAAATTTATTTTAGGGCATTTATCTTAGTTTCAATTTTACATTTAACTTTTGTACTTATTTATTTAGTATCTGTCTCCTCCACTAGACCGTAAACTGCCTGAGTGCAAAGTCTGTGTCTGCTTTTGTTCATGACGTACCCCTAGAGTTTAGAACCGAGCTTGGCATAGAGTAGATGCTCAATTAATGTTTTTTTTGGGAATGAACAGGTAGATGATGAAGATGAATTTTTATCTGTCCTAACGTTTGAGGTGTTGGCTCTACTGTCCCTATTTCTCCCCCTTAGGTAGGCTGACAGCTGGATCACAGACACTCTCCCAGCCTCCCTTCACCCTTCCCAAGCTAGGCCCTACAGGAAGGGACCAATTCAGTTTTTTGATAGAAAAGTCCTGGAGTCAACCTCAGTGTTTCTTCTTCACTGAAGCCCCAGGTGGAGGGCCAGAATTTATAATAATTTCAAGAACCAACTCCAGGTGAAATAGGAAAGATTGTTTTACAAGTTTGTAAGGCCCTTTCATGAAGCCCCACATGTATGTGCCTTGTCTTTGCATCATTCTAAAACATTTACTTCCCTTGTCTTTTCCACTTGAACTTCTTGAGTTCAGTGTCTGTAGGTGCTACGGATTGAATGTTTTTGTCCCCTCCCAAAATTCACATGTTGAAGCCCTAAATCCCAATGTGATGGGATTTGGAGACGAGGTCTTTGGGAGGTAATTAGCTTTAGATGAGGTCACAAAGGTGGAGTTCCCCTAATGGGATTAGTGCCTTTATAAGGGGACAACGAGACCAGAACTCTCTGTCTACCCTGTGAAGACGCACGAAGAAGCCAGCTGTGTGCAAACCAGGGGGATGGTCCTCACCAAGACCCTAACCATGCTGGTACCCTGATCTCAGCATCCAACCTCCAGAGTTGTGAGAGATAAACACTTGTTGTTTAAGCTACCGAGTTTATTGTATTCTGCTATAGCAGCCTCAAGTGATGAAGACAAACATTACTCTGTGTCCAGCATAGAGATCGATTCACTCATTCATTTTTTAATTTATTCATTATTCAATAACTTTTTATAATGTATATATTTTGTTTCAGGCACCAGGGATACACAAATAATAGTGGCCAGTTTAGAGAGAAAAAATGAAGACGACTAGAATCCTGTTCTCAAGAATGAATGCCATGGCACTGAAAGCCCCATTGTTCATGCTTGAGGAATATGCTAATGTATTAATCGATAGAGTTTCACGTGTGAAAGCCCATATTTAAGATAGAGAACTAAATGGAAGTGGTATCAATGCTATATTCCCATTTCAAGAATTTAACTAGACATTTATCTTCCAATTGCAATCACTTCCATACAATGCTACTGAGACGCTTTTAAATTTATGTTGCTTTCGTGTTGATGGCTTACTTATTAAGAGGATTAAAGAGTGTGTCTGGTCCATCAGCCAGATATCTATATCACTTTGATTATACAGAACGTGATTGACTACCATACCCTTGGCTGATTAGGGTCTAAAAGTTACAGAATAATTACAACGCTTTGTAATGTCTATTTAACAAATTTCTAGGGGTATTTTTCAAACTCCTTTGCATGATTTTACTCATTTCAAAACCTAATCTCGTGGGTTTATTTTTTTATCTTTCAATATTATTTTTCTCCAAAGAAGTTAAATCACTGTGTACTCTCCAGTTTGAGAAATAAGGAAGCTGTTTACCAAGAACAAATTCATATGCCACGATTCTTTGTAATAGATCCCTTTTGCTGTGGAGCAATTCCTAATAATCAAGAATCATGGTAAAATGCAATGGTAAATGGAAGCTTTAGATGACGCCTCAACGCAAGAGACTTTCTAGAGTTGGAAAATAAGGTTATAGTTATTAAGTGACTCCATCACATTAAAAGTAATAAATTAAAGGAGGCAGATTTTAGAGAGAGCTGTTGTTATACTCTGAGCCTCCCCAACTCTCCACCATGAGAAAGGGCGGAGGGTTTTCCCTTCCTCAAACCTCCACAAGGGGCCTTGGCAGGACCACCCTGAAAATTTAATATATGTCACTTGAGATTGCAGTGGCATAGCAGTCCAGTGTCTGACACCTGCCTCAACAACAACAACAACAACAGCAACAACAACAGCAACAGAAATGCCTGCTAGAAGCTTTACTAGTGGAGCAAAGTTGAGAAGTGTGTGTTGTGTGGCCTATACAACTAAAGCTGACCTTGCAAATGCTGTGTGAGTATTTACCATGGTTTAGAAAAGCTGTCCTGCTCCCCCACCTCCCACCACCACCTCCAAGATCAAGAAAAATCTAACATGGAATATTCTTAGATTGTTTCCCAACAGAGCTACCTGGAGGGTTGATTAGATCCCAGCAGAGAATCCGGGTAACTTGGGGCTGAAGGACAAGTTGTCGTCCAATAAAAATAGAGATGCTTTCCTCCTGGCAAGGGAAGAGTGGTGAGAGAGCCCCAGCAAAGGAGGCTAGGGGGTCTTTAGAGAACCAAAAAAGAAAAAAATCCTCCTGGAGAAAGTCAGTTTTAAGTAGGACATAGCCTATGCCACGCCACTTCAAGACCACTAGTCACATAGCAACTTCCCTGTGCCCCTTCTCATAATCCCACTCTGATGGGTTCAGAAACCTCAGTTAGAAAATTAAGGGAAAAGGAGTCAGAGCCACTGGGGGAGAAGAAAGAAAGGAAGCTGGCCACAGGCTCTCCTCCTGAAACTGCAGTTTTCGTGTTTGTACGGGGGCCCACCTGGGGAGGCAGAGAAATCTCAATGTACAAAAAAGGCAACAGAAGTCTGACTGTTCCATGTGACTGGATACCATACTTACTGAAGAGAGAGATTGTTTCTTGTGAATTGACCTGAGAACCGTTCTCAGGGGCTAAGATGGACAAGAAAATTTCTGGTACTTGCCATATTTATCCAGTGGCAGGGAAAGAGCCTGCCCTGCAGGAACAGATTTGGACAGATCATGAGAGATAAAGATGCATGTGCCCTTGTGAGTCTCCCTCATTTGATGTCCTGGCTACAAATCCTTAGTGAATTGACAGGGCCTAATCTGACCTGAGGGCTCAGAGAACACGTCTTAGATAGGCAGATATCTGAGATGAACTTCAAACAATGAGTCAAAATTGATAGGTTGTTGAGGTTTTTAACATAGAAACATCTGCAAGCCCAAATTCACACCTCATGAGATCACTCAGAAATAGTAAGAATTTTAGCAAGAATTATATGTCCAGCTACCATTTTCTAAGCACTACTATGAGTTGAGTCTTCTGGTAAGAACCTCTTTGCATATGTTATCTCTAAATTTCACCCCGAAATGGCAAGGGAGAGGTTATTACTTCCATTTTGTGGATGAGGAAAACGATCCTAGAAGGGTTAGGTAGAAATCCGGCTCTCGGTGAGTGAGCCGGTGGAATAGGATTTCCACTAAGTACTTTGGGGCCCCAGGGCTGGTGCCCATTACTGTTATGGGGTAGGTGAGTTCATTGTTTAACTCAATTCTCAAAGCAGTCTTCTCAGGAGAGCTATCCTTGACACCTCTAAACAGCACCCTAAAGTTCTTTCCTTCTTATGCTCCTGTAGTCTTTGTCCATGCCTTGAAAATGGCACTTACCTTATTACTGTAAAGATTTATTTATATGCTTGTCTCCCATTAAACTGGAAGGTTTCCAATTGCTGAGATGGAGCTCTTGGCTTCTATTTTTTCTGAATATCTAGGTAAGTTTTGCACACAGTAGGACTTCTTAAAGCTGTTGAGTGAATGAATGCATCATCAATTATAAATGAAAAACAGTGAACTCAGCAAGATGAGATAATACACTTAGGTAACACGACTAGTCATTCTGGAGCAGAATCTAAATCCCTGTCTCTTAACTTCAAATATAGGGCTCTTTCCCATATATTCAGGTTGGAATTGATACCATTTTCATAATGTCTTTGGATATATCATTCTAGAATACCGAAACAGAATCAGAATGGTATATGTGTGTGTGTATGCACATGCACACATGGATAAAAACATACAGCAAAATATTTTTCCTAGTTGACTCATTTGGGCCATTAACATGGTAATTCTTGAACTAGCCTCCGTGTTTACCCTAATTCCCAATTTATTTTTGAGAAAACATTTCACAACTTTCATTCAAGTGTTTATTGGGCACTTAACATGTTGCAGGCAATGTGATAGTTGCCAGTTTTTAACACGAACATATGTTAAAAACTATACATATATATATATATATTTACTAATTTAAATTTCAGTGATATGAAGGAAAAGTGCAGGGTTCTTTGAAAATATATGATAGAGCCTTGACTTAGGCTGCCTCTTCAGAGCAAGCGTTCCTGGGGATGTGAAGGCAGATCTGATATTTAAAGGATAGATGAGATGTATATCAAGAGTAGGTAGAGGAAGGGATAGGTTTCATAGAATTTCTGAGAAACTAAACAGAGGCTGATGTAGCTGAGACACAGAGTTGGAGAAAGAGCTGCATGGGGGCATGTAGACATGGGCAGTGGCCAGGTTGCTCAGGGCCTTGTTAGAGCATTGCTATTTTGTTATTTACTCAAAAAGCACTTTAAAGGCACTGAAGTATTTTAGCTGAAGAGCAGTATAATCAGTCTTGAATTTCTGTAGCCTGTCTGCTAGATGTGAGGAGAATGGGTTGGAAGGAGGTAAGAATGTTGGAAGGCCAGTTATGAGGCATTGAAATAATCAAGGAAGAGATGATAAAAACGTATCTGAATATTCTATAAATCTCCAAGACCATCTGTCTTGGCCTCTCTACAGAAAAAAAAAAGAAAGTTCAGTCCTCTGGTTTTGCTCATAAAGCATTAGAGAAATTCCCTCCAAAGAGTATTCCCCTAATTTTGTTTTACACAATTCTCCTGATTGTCCTTCAAAAGCACCTGGTGTGGAGAAAAGATGTGCTAGTAGTTCAGATCTCTGTTTGTTCAGATCTGTGGCCTTTTGGATGCTGCAAGATTTATTTCTCCACCAGTCTTATATCCAATAGTCTGTGGCTGAGCCTTTCCTCCATGGACCTGGTGATAACCTGATGTTGAGAGGCCCACATCTGGGAGTAGCTTGAGTGGCCAGTTGAATTAGCTACTCTCTGGAGCTTGATAGAGGCCTAATTCTCCTCCTTGTCTTCTGTATCTTGGGTAGAGGGTGAGAGTGTCTCCCACTCCAGTCACCCCCTGCTTTGTCTTGCCAGCTCTTACACTCAGAGCTGATGCTCATAGAAGCTTACCTCTTTCTCTTCCTCCTCCTTCTTATCTTCTTCCTCTTCTACTGAGTCATGCAATGTAGGTGGGGTCATTGAAGTGATGATTAGTGTGGTTAATCTAGATCCGTAACCTCAGAATTAAAGAAAAGGGAAAAGGGGAGTGGAGCATCCTCTGAGTTCTTTCCTAACCAGTAGGCATACATTCCACTTGCAGAGATAATGTCAAATTAATGGTTCTGTCAACCTGATTAAGTCTTTATCTTCTCTAAAACTGCAAAGGAACAAAAACCACCTCAGCCATCACCACTTTGAACCAGACCTACTATCAGTAGATTCCCATAACCTGTTACCATGTGAGAACTAGTGTTCCCTGGGACTTACCTGGCATACCTCCTCATATTTTAAAATTGAGAAAATTGATAAACAAAGAAAATAAATGTATTCATTTATCCAGAAATTTTCTAAAGCAACCATTGTATGCTAGGCTTTGTGCTACGACAGGGAATCAGAGATACAAATGAGTAGAAGTCTTTGCTGTTGGGGAGCTCACTGACTGCCTGGTAAACAAGTGAATTAACAATAACCTTGTGAGAGCTCTAACCTTGCAAGGAATTTATAGCTCATATTGAGGTATAGGCCAGAGTGGCCTGGCCCTGGGCCCAAGGCTCTTATGAAGGCTAAATCAAAAGTTCTATCTCTACTGAAAAGTTTTTTGTTTTTTTTTTATAAAAAACATCTAATTTGGTCAGCCTTAGAGCTAAACACAATTTTTTCTCCTTATCTTGTGTTTTTCAAGCTGGGAGTGTTTCAATTACAACCTTATTAGATAGATAAATGTATATTTTACTACTTTAATTCGGATCCAGAAAAAGATAGACAATATTGTAAAACTTATCCCAACGCTATCAATACTGCAACTATTTAATATAGTAAGTGCTGACTGGGTGCTGAAAAATAATAGAGTCTCTATTACCTTCTCATTTCTTGGCTAGATGTGGTATACAATTAACTTATACCAACAGGCACAATGCAACTTATAATATGCTGTCACAAGAGATACACCAATAATGAGGATTTAGGGTGGCTTAGTGAAAAATAGAACATCTGCATCAGGCCTGAAAGATTAGGCAAAATGTCAACAAGAGTTGTGTACTGCACAATGTCCGGCCAAGTGTGATCCCATTTGAGCCTGAATTTACTCAACTATGAAGGAAGGAACATTAATTAATAACATCTACCTGCCTCATGCAGTGAGAACTAAATGAAATATTTTTACTGTAAAATTAGTCCCCAGTGCATAGCGACAGTAACAGTGGTGGTAGTCATGGAAATGATGGTGGTGGTGCTGATGATGATTGTGGTGGTAGTGATAATGGTGATGGTGATGGTGGTGATGATGGTGGTGGTGGTGGTGATGGTGGTGGTGGTGGTGATGGTGGTGGTGGTGGTGGTGGTGATGATGGTGGCGGTGGTGATGATGGTGTTGGTTGTGATGAACTATAAAGATAATGACTGTGCTGATCATGGTGCTGTTAATGACAGTGATGAAGAATAACTGTATCACTTCCATGACTATCATCAATAACCTTCAAACATTCTTCAGACTTCTAAAATCACTTAATTCTTCCTTTCAGGGACTAATGTACACCGATTATAATGACAATTTGTCCAAGGAATTGTCCAGTCATTCATGAGGCCTCAAAGGATGAAGTGTAATCTCCCAATTGGCAAAGGAGTCTATGGACCAGGCCTGCCCAGTGGTGTTGCCACCCAGTCATCTATAGGCAGAAGGCAGGCAACCAGCAGAGGGATTTGACATCCAGCACAAGAATTCTTTTGTCTTTCAGCAGAAAGTTATTTTTCTATGTGGGAGAGTTTGATGGATATTTCTTATTTCTTTGTTTTCTGTACTAGGCAGTAAACAACATATTCAATTTCATTCTTTACAATGTTTTATCAATAACAAGATTGCCTCTCTCTGCCTTTTTTTTTAAGTACCTGAGTGCAGGATCCTGTTTATAACTTCTCTGGTAAGGGAATTCTTTTACTCTCAGGAAGAATAGCAGAGAGCTTGAGAGAAAGGGGTTTCTGGAGTTGGAATGTTGGCTTCCCCATGGATTTTCAGTGTGGTCTTGGGTAATTTTCTCCAATCTTCTGAACTCAATAATACCCATCTCATGCTTTTTGTCTCCCTCCCTCCATCCTCACTCTGTTCTTCTCTGGTACAGCTTTCCTCATGCTTGATGACAGTGATTTTGTGTCACCCAAGATGTTTGGAGTGAGTTCCCTGGGCTGCCTGAAGCTCTCTGTAGCTGAGTAAGAACAGGTCTGGGATGAAGGCAAAGCTCTGATCCCATCTTCTAGATGAGGCTTAGCTGTGGAGATGCTGCTTTTCTAGGTACAGAGATCTGGAACTTTCAAGGGACTCTGGATTTGTCAATAAGACACCGAGGATATTGTGTCGAAAAGAATTGTGGAGTTGTTCATAGAGGAGAATTTTGTTTAAAAATAGCCCACAGCTCCCTCCTGCAGATATGCCCTCTCCTCTTCATTCCAATTCTGCTGCATAATCAAGTATGAGCAAAAGCAAGTCTACCTAACCTTGAGATAAATGCTATCTCTGAAAAGAGAGCTGGTTTCCAGTATGGCATGTAAGAAGTCTCCACTCTGTCCTAACACAACTAAAAAGCTAAACAAACTAAGAAATCAACAACTCTTCTTAGATTCATCAAAGAAATGAGGTGACAAGGCAAACTATTACCCTCAAAATTAGAAAAACAGGTGGATACAGAGAATTACAACTTACCAGAGCGGAAACCTCAGGAGAAACCCATGCCAGTGTAGGAGACCTAAAGTCTAATTGATGAATATCTGGAGGCTCAGCTCAAAAACTTCAGGGTGAGCCAGTCATAGAAAAGTTCCCAAACTTGTGTCAGTTTTACTTCCAGGAGCTCTACCAAGTCTTGACAATGAATATAGAAGAAAAACTCCCTCATGCTACTAGCAGGGGGAAGGGAAAAGGAACCATTTTAGAATATGCCAGAATATTCTCTTTTACTTAACAAATTCTGCCCTCAGGAAAAACTATTTAACCGGAGTCTAATATGCTGGGGTTTTAACACAGCCTAACTGACCTAGGGGGAAGTGAATTCACTAACTCTAGCCACCCTGTCCCATGGGGATGAAAACACTGAGAAACACTTGTGAAATTCACAGTCTAGAGGCACAGGCTCGCTGAGAGACTGAGACCTAATTGTGAGACTATAGAATGCTTCCCCGCTTTCTACAACATACCACCACCTTACAAAAGCCTATTTATGGCAGCTCTTTTTACCCAGTACATCATTTGAAGCTATCAACAAAAAATTTCAAGGCATACTGAAAGGCAAAAAACACAGTTTCAAGAGACTGAACAAGCATCAGAAGTAGAATTGGATACATCAGGGATGTTGGAATGATCAGACCAGGAATATAAAATAACTCTGATTACTATGCTATGGGAACTAATGAAAAAAGTACACTACATGAAAGAACATATGGATACAGTAACCAGAGATGAAAATTCTAAGAAGCAATAAAAAATAAATACTAGAGATTGAGAAAAATCACACATTGTCACAGATGTAAAACATGACTTTGAAGGGCTCATTAGTAGACTGGCCGTGGCTGAGGAAAAAATCACTGAGCTTGAGTCTATGAAAATAGTAACATCAAACCTGAAAAGCAAAGAAGAAAAAAGACTGAAAAAAAAGGAACAAAAATGGTTATACAACTACAAAAAAAAAACAACATACACATAGTGGGAATACCAGAGGAAAAGAGAGAAAGAAAGAAACAGAAGTGATATTTGAACCAATAGTGACTGAGAATTTCCCCAAATTAATGTTGGACACCAAACCATAGATTCAGGAAGATCAAAGAACACCAAACAGGATAAAGGCCAAAATCTATACCTGGGTACATCATGTCAAACATCAGAAAAATAAAAGATAAAGAAAAAAATCTTGAAAAAAGCCAGAAGACAATAAGGACCTTACCCACAGAGAAGCGAAGATGAGTTACACCTGATTTCTCCTCAGAAACTATGCAAACAAGAAGAGAGTGAAGTGGAAGCACTGAGAGGAAAAAAACAACAAAAAGTAGGAATTCTGGACCCTGCAAAATTATCTTTCAGAAGTGAAGAAGAAATATGGACTTTCTCAGACAAACAAAAATTGAGGGAATCAGTTGCCAGTAGACATACCTTACAAGAAATACTGAAAGTTGTTCTTCAGAGAGAAGAAAATGAAATAGTTCAGAAACTCAGATTTACATAAAGAAAGGAAGAGCCTCAGAGAATGATTAAGTGAAGGTAAAATAAAATTGATCTAACGGATAATACTTTTTTCAAAATAATAATATTATAGCAATGTATTCAAATATATATTAATTATATATTCAAATATACATATTAACATATATATTTACACTTACGTATAAGTGAAATGAATGACAGTGACTATATAAGGTACATAAGGAAGTATTAGGAATATTTTGTAATTATAATATATGCCACTTCACTACCTGTGAAGTGGTATAATGTTATTTGAAAGTGGACTTGAATTAGTTGTAAATATGTATTTCGAACTCTAGGGCAAACACTAAGAATAGTAAAAAAGAAAAAGCAATATAATTGGTATGCCATTGGAGAAAAAATGGAATTGTAAAATGCTCAATTGAAACCATAAATAGCAATTAAATTATTGAAGACAAAAGATACAAAGAAAGGACAAGGGAAACAATATAAAGCAGTATCAAATATGATAGATACTGGTCCAACTATATAAATAATCACATTAAATATCAATGGGAAAATACATTAATTAAAAGACATATTGCCAGAGTGGATTAAAAAATAAGCCTCCACTATGTATAGTCTAAAACCCACTTTAAATATAAAGGCACATATAGATTAAAAGTGAAAGGTAGAAGAAAGATATACCATTGTAACACTAATCTAAAGGAAATGGAAGTAACTATATTCATTAAGGACAGAGAAAACTTCAGAGCAAGTAAACTTATCAGAGTGATAAAGAGGTCAATACTACAAGAAGACATAATAATCCCTAATATATATGTGCCTGACAGAACAGTATCAAAATGCGTGAGGCAAAAACTGATGGAACTCAAGAAGAAATAGATGAATCCACTATTCTAGTTTGATACCTTAACACCCCTCTATCAGGAATAGGCAGATTCAGCAGGCAGAAAATCAGTAAGGATATAGTTGAACTCAACAGTATTATCAATCAACTGAATATAATTGACATCTATAGACCACTTCATCCAGCAAAAGCATATTATACATTCTTTTCAAGCTCATATGGAACATTTGCCAAGATAGACCACATTCTGTCCTATAAAACCCACCTTAAGAAATTTAAAATAATAAAAACCATACAGTAACTGCTCTCAATCACAATGAAATTAAACTGGAAATCAATAATGGAAAGACAGCTGGAAAATACCAAAATACTGGGAAAATAGACAGCACACTTCTAGATAACATTTGAGTCAAAGAAGAAATCTCAAGAGAAATTTTTAAAGATTTTAAATTAAATAAAAACGAAAATACAACTTATCAAAATTTGCAGATGCAGCAAAAACTGTGCTTAGAGTGAAATTTATAGCATTAAATGCATATATTAGAAAATAAGAAAGATCTAAAATCAATAGTCTAAGCTTCCACCTTCAAAAATTAGAAAAAGAGCAAATTAAGTCCAAAGTAAGCAGAAGAAAAAAAGTAATATGAAGTAGAGGAAAAAATTAATGAAATTGAAAAAGGGAAATTAATAGAGAAAAATCAACATAGCTAAAAACTGTTTTTTTAAAAGATCAATAAAATTAAAAAGCCTTTAACCAGGCTAAGAAAAAAATGGATGAGACACAAATTACTAATATCAGAAATGATCGAAGGGGCACTGCTATAAACCCAAGGGATTTAAAAGGATAATTAAAAAATAATATAAACTACCCTATGCCCACAAAATTGGTAACCTAGCTGAAATGGACCAATTCCTTGGAGGACACAATCTGCCAAAACTCACACAGAAAGAATAAACAATCTAACTAGTCCTATATCTATTAAAAAATTGAAACAATAATCAATAACCTTTCAAAACAGAAAGCACCAGCCCCAGATGCATTCACTGGTGAATTCTACCAAACATTTAAGGAAGAAATTATACAAATTCTCTATAATCTCTTCCAGAAAATTAAAGCTAGGGAATACTTCCTAACTCATTTTATGGAGCCAGCAATACCATAATGCCAAAACCAGACATTACAAGGAAAGAAAACTACCGACCAATATCTCTCATAAACATAGATGAAATTCCTCAATAAAATATTAACAAATCAAACCCAACAATGTATTAAAATACAGAATTATGCACCATGACTAAGTGGGATTTATCTCAGATGTGCAGGGCTGGTTCAACATCTGAAAATCAATAAATATAATCCATCATCTTAAAAGCTAAAGAAGAAAAATCACATGATCATATCAATATATCAATAGATACAGAAAAGGCATTTGACAATATTCAACACCTAACCTAATCATGATAAAAAAATTAGTAAAATAGGAAGAGAGGGAAACTTCCTTAGCTTGATAAAGGACATCTACAAAAAACCTACAGCTAACATCATACTTAATGGTGAGAAACGTAAACCTTTCTAGCTCTGATCAGGAACATGGCAAGGATGTCCCCTCTTGCCACTGATTTTCAACATTGTACTGGAAGTCCTGGTTAATGCAGTAAGAAAAGGGAATAAAAGTTATATATATTGAGAAAGAAGAAATAAAACTACCTTTGGTCACAGATGACATGATAGTCTATGTAGAAAACCCAAAAGAATCAATAAAATAACTCTTAGACCTAATAAGCAATTATAGCAAGTTTGCCAAATGCAAAGTTAAGACACAAGTCAATTGCTTTCCTATATACCTGCAAGGAACAAGTGGAATTTGAAATTAAAAACACATTACCATTTATATTAGTGCCCCCCAAAATGAAATCCTTACATATAACTCTAACAAAATAGAATCAGTCCTACGTATTGAGGGGGATTATTCACAGATATGAAAATCCACGGATGCTCAAGTCCCTTCTACAAAATGGCGTACCATAGTACTGATGAGTTTCCATCAGAGGTTGGTTGAATCTGTGGATACGAAACCTATGGATGTGGAGGGCCAACTATGTGTGTAAGATCGGCATGTCAAAGCAAAACTAAGTAAGTGGAGAGATGTTCCGTGCACAAGAATAGAAGAGTCAATGTTACCAAAATGCCAATTCTTCTCAACTTGATACATAGATTCAATGCAATCCCAATCAAAATTTCAGCAAATTATTTTGCAGATATCTTCAGACTAATTGTGAAATTTATATGGAGAGCCAAAAGATTTAGAATAGCAAACTCAATATTGAAAAAACAAGAGCAAATTTGGAGGACTGACACTACCTGACTTCAATAATCAAGACAGGGTAGTATGGGTGAAAGAAGAGACAGATAGATCCATGCAACAGAATGGAGAGTTCAGAAATAAATCCACATAAATAGAGTCAGCTGATCTTTGACAAAGGAGCAAAGGCAGTACAATGGAGCAAAGATAGTCTTCTCGACATATGGTGGTGGAGCAACTGCACATCCACATGCAAAAAAAAAAAATGAATCTAGACACAGATTGCACACGTTTCACAAAAACTAACTCAAAATAGATCATAGAGTTAAATGTGAAATGCAAAACTATAAAACTCCATAAAATAACATAGGAGAAACCCTAAATGACCTTTGATATGGCAATGATTTTTTAGATACAATACCACAGACATGCATGATCCATGAAAGAAACAATTGGACTTCATTAAAGTTTTTTTAAAAATTAAAAAAAATCTCTTCTGCTCTGTGAAGGACACTGTCAAGAGAATGAGAAGACAAGCTGCAGACTGGAAGAAAATATTTGCAAAAGACATATCAATGATAAAGGACTATTATCCAGAATGCACAACAAACTCTTAAACTGAACAACAAGTTAATAAAAAACTTAACTTTAAAATGAGCAAAAGACCTGAACAGACACCTCACCAAAAATGTACAGATGGAAAATAATCGTATAAAAAGATGTTCACATCATATGTCATTAGGGAATAGCATATTAAAACAATAATGAGATACTACTACACACCTAATTATGAGTGCCAAAATCCACAATGCTTACAACAGCCAAGGTTGAGAAGGATGTGGAGCAACAGGAACACTCATTTTTTTTGCTGGTGGGAATCTAAAATGGTACAGTCACTTTGGAAGACCGCTTGGCAGTTTCTTGTGAAACCAAACATACTCATCATATGATCCAGCAATCACACTCTTCGGTATTCACCCAAATGAACTGAAAACAATTTATACACAAAAACCTGTACACAAATATTTATAGCTGCTTTTTTCATAATGGCCAAAACTTGGAAGCAACCAAGATGTCCTTTGGTGCAGACGAATGGACAAATAAACTGTGGTACATCCAAACAATGGAATATTATTCAGCACTCAACAGGAATGAGCTATCAAGTTATGGTAAGCAATGGAGAAAACTTAAATGTATATTACTAAGTGAGAGAAGGCAATCTGAAAAGGTTACGTACCAAGTGATTCTAAGTAGATGACATTCTGTAAAAGGCAAAGCTGTAGAAACAAGAAAAAGATAAATGGTTGTCAAGGGTTGGTGGGAGGAAAGAATGATTAGCAGAGCACAGAGGATTTTTAGTGTAATGAAACTATTCTGTATGATACTGTTCTATATGATACTACATGACAATACATGTCACTGTAAATTTGTCTGCACCCACAGGATGCACAACACCAAGAGTGAACACTAATGTAAAACGTGGATTTTGGGTGATAATGATGTGTCAGTGTAGGTTCACCAATGGTAACAAATGTACCATGTGGTGCAGGATGCCAACAGTGGGGAAGTTGTGCATTTCTGGAGACAAGAGTTGTATAGGGACTCCAGGTACTTTCCACTCAATTTTGCTGTGAACCTAAAACTGCTCTAAGAAAAATAACATTTATTAATTCGAAAATAGAAAATACCGTATTCAAATCGGAGTGCTCTCCAGAAAATGGGAATAGCAGATGAAGTAATAACAACAGCAATTAAAACAAAAATAACAACTAAGTGGTTGAACATTTACTCTGTATCCTGTGTCTCATTAACTCTTTATATGCATTATCTCATCTAACCCTTACAACAACCTCATGAGGTTTTTGTTGGTATTTTCTTAAACTGTGTGTGAAGAAACTGAGTCACTCCCCCAAGATGCACAAATTATAGGTAATAGCGTCAGGATTTGCATCTAGTTCCTCTATTTTATGTTTCATTCCAGAACACATGCTAGCTAAAAATGCCTCCAGAAATTACTAATGTCCCCTGGGGGGGGTGCAAAATCACCCCAGCAGAGAACTATTGCTTTAATACACTCCATCATTCCAGGCCTTGATATCAGTCATAGAACAAAGCTTAACATTTCTGTAAGTACTGAGTATCTGGGCCTTCCTTCACTGTGTTTTTGTCAACCTGACCTTTCCTGGTTGTTGAAAATCACTCTTTGTTCCAGCCTGATCAACAATAAAATGAAGATAATACATTGTAGAAGTAATGTGGATTTTAAAGCACGACCTTCCTCTTAGATGACAATGTCAAATATTATGCATTAAAAGACCAAGAACATGGTGATACTCAACACATGCTGGTTACCTTCACTTTGCTCATCTCACCTTAAATGCTTGAATGCTCAGGTAAACAAAACTGAACCCCCACTTCTCTTCCTCCCATGCAAGATTCTGATCATCCTGACACTCTACAAACACCACTCTCAAAAATTGATGGATTCGGCCGGGCGCAGTGGCTCACGTCTGTAATCCTAGCACTCTGGGAGGCCGAGGCAGGCAGATTGTTTGAGCTCAGGAGTTCGAGACCAGCCTGAGCAAGAGCGAGACCCCGTCTCTACTAAAAATAGAAAGAAATTAATCGGACAGCTAAAAATATATATAGAA
>CAUYRB010053161.1:0-15980 GCA_963574695.1 Propithecus perrieri
CCAGCCAATAACATTGTGTACCTGGTGAGCTTAACCTTTCTTTTCCTGGAAACATTCTGATATAATGAAAAATTACAAAAATTCAGATGAAAAAGTAAATCAAGCCAATGATATAAACCGAACACATATGCACACACACACTCACACATATGCACACACACACAGAACTCTCAATATGGTTGCAATTGTTCTGAATGTCTACTTATGTTATAAATGGCAACTATTTGAAAACACAATATCAAAGGCCAAGTAATAACATACGGGTTGATATATCTAAAATTAGGGCAGTGATCATAATCGTCTGAGAAAGGGTTTTGTAGTCACAGAAAGAAGTAGAAGGAATATAAGCAAACAAACAGATAAAGTTTATTTGGGGAGGTGAAGAATGGAAGTAAGTTCTTCCTGTGGAAGGAGATAAGAATCTTCCTGGACTTTCTTCATTGCAGGCCATCATCAGCATTCAAATTCTGCTGTACTGAGTGGACAAAGCCAAACATGTAGCCAAACTGTACAGAATTCTAGCAGGCTGCTGGACTTCTTCCTGTTAACTCTATACAGTCACATTAAACAAATGAGCAATTAGAAGGGCAATAAAATCACAGACAGAGGGAATGTCATGATCATAAAAATAAAATGCCGAGTACAATGCTGTATATCACTATTATGTGAATATGGCACTGAAGTTTTCCCCAGAATATTAATTATGAAAATTTAATTATGAAAAAAGGAAAATTTAAACAGACTTAATAATGGATAAAGAAATTGAAAAAGCTTTCAAAGAATTATATCCAAGGTAGGCAACCCTCCAAGACAGTACTACATCAAGTTTTTATTAATTTTCATGGCACAGAAAACCATTTTTGTATTTCAGAAAGGAAATACAGATGAAAGCTTTCTCATTTAATGTAGTGATATTATCAAAGCTTAATAGCAAATGCTGATATGAAAAGAGATTAAAAATCAAAATACGTAGTGTTTTCTTATAAGAAAGAATGGTGGTGATTTTAATCATATTAATAATTTGCTCTTTCAACATCTCGTGAACTAATGTATAAATAAATCTGGTAATATAATTTATCTTATTAGAAGAATGAGGCACAATATAAAATGTCTTTAATAGTAATGAGATACTTATAAATAATTCTTATTGGCCACATAACACAAAAATCCTCAAAGTAAATTAAGAATATTTGGATGGTTCTTTAACAGGCCATTTCTGTATTTGAAACTGAAACACAAAGAGCTTATCTTTAAAAAACAATTATCCAATTGTGAAACTTATATATAAGATAACTGTGCAACTTATATATAAGACAAAGAAGCAAAATTTATATATGAAGAAATGTCACACACTTGGATATTAACACATAACCTGTATTTTTCACATAATCTCATCCAAGAAAAGGGTTTTTAAATTAACACAATTATTCCAATTACAGAGGTAATTTGAAACATTCTCATATATTTATGTATATTTGCTGTCTGAAATTATTTACTCAGACACTGGTAGTGGGACTGCAAACTAGCACAACCTCTTTGGAAAGTAATATGGAGTTACCTCAAAGAGCTACAAGTCGAACTACCATTTGATCCGGCTATCCCATTACTGGACACTTACCCAAAGGAACAAAAGACATTCTCAAAAAAGACATCTGCACTCGAATGTTTATAGCAGCACAATTAGCAATTGCAAAGATGTGGAATCAACCCAAGTGCCCATCAAAGTATGAATGGACTAATAAAATGTGGTATCTCTATACCATGGAGTTCTACTCACCCACAAAAAACAATGGTGATCTAGGTGTACCTCTTGTATTATCCTGGATAGAGCTGCAGCCCATTCTACTAAGTGAAGTATCCCAAAAATGGAAAAACAAGCACTACATGTATTCACCATCAAATTGGTATTAACTGATCAACACTTAAGTGGACCTATAGTAATAACAATCATCGAGTGTCAGGCAGATGGTAGGGGAGGGGATGGGTATCTTCACACCTAATGGGTGCGGTGCGCATCGTCTGGGGGATGGACAGACTTGAAGCTCTGACGTGGGTGGGGCAAAGGCAATATAGGTAACCTAAACATTCGTACCCCTGTAACATGCTGAAATAAAAAAAAATTATTTATAAAATGTAAGTGTTAAAAATTTTAAGTCATATTTGTGTTTTATAATTAGATAGTAATCACCAAAACCTAAATAAGACAAAGTATATTTAATTTTAAAAGAAATTAGAAAATGATTTTCCATATTGCATAATTATTGAATATTTTGGAATTTTAATAAAAATAACAATTAAAAATCAAGTTTCATTACTCTTGCACATTTCATTTTTGTCTCAGTTACACTAATATCATAAGGCACCCTTTACTTCACCAGTATTAGCACTTTAATTTTACTATTTCCACAAGTGAAGTCAGTAAATAAAAATTAAAAATAATTTTTGAACAATGTTGAACATTAGCACTTGTCTGGCATGTATTAGGGCCACAGAATTGCTCCTGATGACTGATCAATAATTTATGTAGAAATCAGAACTTTTTGTTCAGAACATTAGGAATTTTAAAAAGTAAATTGTGTGAAATATAAACAATGATAGCTGACTAGGGAAAAGGCAGCAAGTTGTTGTCCATTTGTTTCCCCCCCCCATTACTATGTCTGTATGACTAGTAATACTTGCATAGACAATTTACTGGAGATCACAAATAGTCAATGAAAAGAACCAGAATGTCTAAAATCAAAGTTAAGGACTAAATATGGAATCAATATATGCAAATGTTAAAATTTCAAACAGTGGGTACATTGTAGGTACAAATCCATAATTGATTAGTAACAATTGCTTAACTAATTGAGAGAAACTAAAATGTATTTCTTCTATGACACAAACCCCCCCAAATACCAAATATTATGTATATTATAAAATATTGAAACAGTTGAAAAGGATATACATAAATATTGTACAATTTTAATGGAAGATTTTATAAGGTGTAATTTCAAATTTAGAAGCCATAAGTTAACAACATTAAGAGCAATTATCAAATGTATGCTCTATATATCAACCCCCTAAGAATAAAATACTCCATTTCTGAGTATTTATACTAGAGGGACACTGTAATATTGCAAGCATAAGAATACAAATTAAAGAATTCCAGTGTAGTATTGGAAATAGCAACATTTAATAAAGAAAAAAACAATTTGGAAATACGAATTTAGGAATATTTATATGATGGAATAAAACAACTTCAGTGAAAAGAAATATGTGCTATCATTTTCTATAACATTCTATAGTGTTAAAAATACAGCTTATATAGATAGGAACTAATTAAAATGTTTTTCACTGTTGATAGGAGGGGATAGAATTGAAGACTATCAAATAAACTATATTTGCATATGTAAATACTTATAGTCATAAAATATGTTTTAATAAAAAAGACATACATTACTAATTCTGGGCTTGATAATCCCTAACTTGTATTGACAATTATTGGAAACCAGCATGGAACAAAACATTTAGTTTTGGTTTATTTGTAAAATTCGTATGGAAATATTTGATTTTCAGGGCTACTGTGAAGTCCAAATAATATAAATATAAATAAATATAAATATTCACAAAAATATTTAGTTGACTATCTATCTCATATATCCACATATTTATTCCTATATTCCAGGAAAGTGTCTATATCATAAACATAAAGTAATGGATGAAACAGAGAAATAGCACAACATTAGCAGCTCTCATTTTCATTGGAGTATAAGACATGCACATGCAAAACTCCAGGTCAGCAAGAGACATATAGTCAGCACTCTAGATATGCCACTTATCCTGACTCAGCTTTAAGTTCAGAGGTCACAGCCATCCATATCTCTCCATTTATCTATGGGCAATATGCCTGGTGTCTTTATAGCAGAGGACACTATATGACAGCACACCCCTCTGCAACTGAATTATATTAGATCCAAAAGAGCAAACGTAGTTTTATTAATGAATATATTCCTTTCTCCAATGCTAGAAACATATTTGTTCCTTCACAAAATATATATTTTGCTATGGAATACAGACATGGCCCTCAACAGCAAGATCGAAGATTGAGTTATATACTGTATTACTGATATTCGGGTAATGTGTAGAGTATATAAGAATCAAAAAGAAACAATAACAAAGGTTTAAATGTATTGTGGCTATTCTACTGGTTAAAATCTCCTTTTCTCAGATCTATACTCAGATTCAATTTTTATTACTTGTGTCTACATATTTCTGCTAAAATTTAATAAAAGTTTAAAATTGAATAGAGCACATCATGCAGGTTAATATTTGATCCACCATTTGATAAAGTTAATAAAATAAACAGCTGCCATTACACTGCAAAGTTGATTATGAGGGAATAATTAATTAACTACCAACACTCTACAAAGGCCCACAAGAGAGCTGGCAAATTTGCAGATTTCTGAGTACTTCAGCAATGCTTAAGTTCAAAGAGATATTAAAATGCTGCAGCCTCTGATTTCATTTTGACTGTCCTTGGAAAGACTCCAACAAATTGGCTAAAAAGCCTACCATAGGAAGCCAAACATCTTACATAGTCTGAGGAAGAGGGGAACATTTTTGCTGAATAGAGTATTTATTTCTTTTCATGAAAACATGATTCTCTAATATACATCCAATAATGCATAATCTATCAATACATGCACAACAAAGCTTTTAAAGTTTTAGCTCCTACATGATTTCTCTGCTGTGAGAGAAAATAATGCCCTTGTAAAATGCTTGATATAATGCACTGTGCATATTTCAAATGAGATAAGAAAGTATTTATATAGTTGATTATGTTTGCTATTGCAATAATGGCATTATTTTTTCAATAGCCCACTTGAGTGCTATTGAGTTTATGATTCCCTCAAAGCCTTCATTTTCATTATAAACAGACTACTACAGGGCCTACTTTTATACTCACAATAATTTGAAATTATAAAAGAAACAATTTCTGAAAGCTTTATTAAAGAAATACAATGCAAGCTAACCTATACTGAAATAGATTTTTCTGGAATTGGCACTGGGTGAGTGATGTCAGTGGTGCATAATACATAAAAGACGATTTACATCTTGTTGAGTTTTCAATTTGACAGAATCCATATTGGATGTGATGCTCTAAAATGAGTCATTCAGTGGGACCTGGACAGGCTCCTATTCTAAAGAAATTATATTTTAGGATGATTTAAAATACTTGGCCTTTACAGCACATATGCCCTTTGCTCAAAATACACCTATATTAGTCTATAATTTAAGTAATTGTAACAATAAATGAAAGACATGAAAGACGAGAGAATGAAATGAAACTGAAACTAGATGCAACAAAATGTGTATATAGAGAGACTCTGTGTATCAGCTTCTCCCAGTCTTTCATCTCTATGTAGTATAGAGAAATTAAGTCGAATAAATTAGTGTCTATCTAACCCTGTGTGATTCCTTGACTAAGAGTGTGAATTTTAAACACCAAAGTACAAATTTTAAATGTTTCTATCTGATGAACTGTGTGGGAATGTCTCTGTGAAAGTGTATTGCGTGTGTGTGTGTGTGTGTGTGTGTGTGTGTGTGTGTGTGTGTGTTTGAGGGATGGGTACTTCCCTTAATTGGTATTTAAGTACAAAAGTAAAGTTTCAGAATAATAATCATCTATGCCTTCTAAGTGGATTTGATAACAGTCGTTATAGAAATAACTACCATATATGACGTGTGGTTATGATTGAATTATAAGCACCAATACATTTCCATTAGTGATTCACAAGACATCAAGGATAGATACATTGTTGGTATGTATTTCATTCCTGCTCTTAACATCTTGTTTCTTGATTGCTGTGTATTCCACAATGCATTTCAAAGGACCTTTGTCCTATTTCAATAGAGTCTACTTTCAGTTTTCCTGGTAATGGTTCTATTGTCATATCTTCAATTTCTTAAAAGCAAATTAAATTTTTGCCCCCTTCCTGTAATATATTCATTTTCCTTACATATTAACTATTTTTATAAATACTATATTTCTGTAGTTTCTGCACAATTGTTAATTAATAGGGTCTGTATTTTATGTAATTACTCTTGACTGCACTTTAGGGAGAGATATTGCATTAGATTTTAGTAATGCCATTCTTTGGATCTGATTTTTTTTTTTTTCAAATTGTCTCCCAATCAGTTGTATTTTATAATAGTTCTTTTTTTACTTCAAAGTATTACAGGGGTACAAATGTTTTTGGTTACAAGGATCGTTTTGTAATGCTTACGTAAGGGTTATAAGTGTTCCCATCACCCAGATAGTATTCATTGTACCCGTTAGGTAAATTTTCACCCATCTCCTCCTTCCTCCCCCCCACTGATAGATTTCCATTGAGTTATACTTCCTTTTATGCATATGTGTGCTCATAGGTTAGTTCTAATTTAATAATAGTTATATACACAGAGCCTGGGGATATACTGCATCGTGCCACCTTAAACCTTGAATGAGTTTAGCCATTTTTGTACACTCCAGCAGGGGCTGTTCTTTTCCTGGTAACCAATAGGCAATTTGATGCAAAGCTCAAAAAATAATAATCAGAAATTTTTAATTCCTTCAAGGATAGTGACTTCATTATTTTTAGAAAAATTGAACTTTAGTCTTTGGAAAAATAATTATATCATCAATTGATGTGTCATCATGGTACATTATTAGATAAAGCAGAAACAGCCTTTCATTTTCTTAGGGCCAATTCACAGACTTAAATGCTATATCCAGAAATCAGGATAAATGTTCATTTTGAGAGGAGAAATTTTCCCATTGCAAAAGATGTATTCAAAGCTTTCTTAGAGATATTACTTGCTTTGAAAATGAAGTGCCTGACGAGGCTTGTCTATAATTAGGAAACATTAGATAAACTCTTCCTATTGTAGAAACACATCAGAACAACTATTTCACAGTAAATCAGAATTCCACTATCAAGTTATGTGATAAGCTCTTCTGTATTACTCAGTAAATCATGAAGTGTGACAATAGGGACACTCAATCAGCTCCTAAGAATTGCATAATAAATCATGAAATTTCACAGAAAGTTGCACAATGAGCTCCACTGTATTAGTCTCTAAATCATGGGCTTTCACAATAAAGTCATATAAAGAATTTCTTTCTTTTGTACTATGTCTACTGTTAGTATGGGGCATCTATCAGTTAAGCATAAAACTTACCAATAAAGTGATGTCCTTCACCCCTACATTAGAGCTATAGCCATATGTTGAGAAAATTAGATGTCATTTGTGGGAGAGAGAAAGAGAAACTAATTTCATAAATATGAATGAATAATAAAAATAATTCCAACAGCAACCTTATGATTGTGATATAGAATTCATTAGAGTAGATATCATATTTAAAAACCATTTAAAATGAATTAATATCTAAGTATTGATAATAAATGATATGCATGAATACATTAAATATGATTATAGACAAGGGAGAGAGAGATTAGTGTAAACAATCAAAATTAAAATATATACGTAGTGTGTGTGTATGAGAAGAGAGAGAGAAGGTGAGAAATGTTTATATATATAGTATTCAAAAAAGTGTGCTTATTCTCTAATTTTTGTGGTTGTAAAATGTAATTAAGATTTTAATAATTTGAAAATTTGCCACATGTGTTGGTGCACACCTGTAGTCCCAGCTACTTGGGAGGCTGAGGCAGGATGATTGCTTGAGTCTAGGATTTTAAGCCCAGCCTGGGAAACATATGGAGACTCCATCTCTAAAAAAAATCAAAAATGAAACAAATGTGAAAATTTATTTGGTAGATATAATATGACTTATGTGAAATAGAAATTAAAAGATCATTGGACTAAGTTCATAATCTCATTACTTAAATAATATGTAAATTAATAGAATTACTTATATTATTTGAGTGTCAATTTATTTGTTTTTAAAATTACCTTTAGAACATTTACTAAGGATTTATTCACAATAATAATCTGAAGTAATAGGAAAAGTGAGCAGATTTAGCATGAATATGGGGCATTCCCTACTAAATAGTGCTGAGGATTACTTCATCTTTGAAAAGGAAAAAAAAAGAGCCAATGTACATATTTTTAAATTTTCAATGCAGGTAATTTAAGAAAATAAATGGGATTTGTACATGACATAAGATTTGTTTATAATTTGATACCTAGAATTAGAAAAACCTGCTACCACAAGTAAGATAATGAGAACAAGGACTCTTTGTGTAGAGGATAGGAAAGTTCTTACTGCACATGTTAACATCACCGGGGAGCAAGTTCTGTGGAATTCAGGCCCAACTTTTACAGGAAAAAATTAAGAAGTATTGATCTTGTGTTATTGTTGAACTACTGCACCACACATACTCACACATATAAACACATATATATCGTTAAGTTCTGATACTCTATACAAATTCTTTTATACGTGACTAAGCCACTGAAAATAGGGATCCTGCAGAAGTTCAGAGGTGAAACAAAAAACATCACCACTATACATCCACTGCATGCAACATACTTTGACAGGAAGAAGACTCACACCTTAAAACATTCTACCTTGGGTCTAATTATGGATGATAAAGGAAATCAGCAGTTGTTACTCTTTTCTTTTTTGTGCCCTATACCAAATAGTTAAGGTTTCTCATCTCTTTTTGTTTTCCTTCTTTTGTTTTCCTTTAAAGTGCCTGATGTTAAGAGAGCTCAATTTAGTGGGATCACTTAAGTCCCATAAAAGATTGAAATAGACTTTAATTCTTCTAGAAATCTCAATTTAAAAGCTTCTTGCAACAGAACTTAAATACTGTCAATTGAAAGAATTAATGAGGCAAATCATTAATTGATTTCTTAAGGATTTCATTTTATCAATTTATATCACCATTAAATAAAGATGGACTCATGCAAACGTACATATATACACATTTCCAAAAGAGAAATACCAGAAATTGTCCAGAATGCTTTGTCCCTTAGTTTGAGATAATTTTTTTTAATTATTAAATGTTTTTAATTTTCTTTTGGAAATACGTTCAAATATATAGAAAGTTGCAAAAATAGTACAAAGAACTCCCATATACCCATTGTACATTTTTTTTCTTTTTCTTTTTTATTTCAGCATATTATGGGGGGTAGAGATGTTTGGGTTACGTATGTTGCCCTTACGCCCCCTCCCCCCAATACCTTAAAGAGATACAAGTAGAACTGCCATTTGATCCAGCAATACCATTACTGGGCATCTACCCAAAAGAACGAAAATCACTCTATGAAAAAGACACCTGCATTCGAATGTTCATAGCAGCACAATTCACAATTGCAAAGATGTGGAAACAACCCAAGCGTCCATCAATACATGAGTGGATTAATAAAATGTGGTATATGTATACCATGGAGTACTATTTAGCTTTAAGAAACAACGGTGCTATAGCACCTCTTGTATTCTCCTGGATAGACCTGGAACACATTCTACTAAGTGAAGTATCTCAAGAATGGAAAAACAAGCACCACATGTACTCACCATCAAATTGGTATTAATTGATCAACACTTAAGTGCACATATAAGAATAACATTTATTGGATGTTGGACAGGGGGGAGGGGGGAAGGAGGGGATGGGTATATGCATAAACAATGAGTGCAATGCGCACTACCCGGGGGGTGGACACACTTCAGATAATGTGTTTTAAGCATAAACAGATGAGTATTTCATGTCCAACACTGCTTATTATATTAAAGCAATGGCCACTAACTAATTTTGACAACCATACTCTTTACATCTTTTGGTTTTTATTCTTTCAAAGGATAATCTGATTTAATCATAAAGATATGTAAACATATAACACAGTTATATGAATTGCTTATATCTTGTCTTCATTCAGTATTATTAGATAAGTTTTCCAAACATAGAAATATTAGAATTATCTGGTAAGAATTAAAGTGGCACATTCTAAATTATGAATATAAAAATTGGTTGAATTTTTATGTAAAACTGTATATATGTAAATTGAAACAAATTAACTTACCTTTAAAATTATATTTCTCAAAACCTAAGGAATATTGGAAAAATTAATATGAGTAGAGTATGAAATTGTTACAATTATTATAATTCTTTGAAAAGCTTTGAAAAATTTAAATAAATCTCACTACATTTTATTATAATATTAATATATCTATACTATAAAATATCAAAACCTTCAAGGCACCACAAAAAAATCTAAAGTAGATACCTTATCAGTTCATGTAGGTAATATTAAAATCCACAAAGTAACTATGGAACTCAGCATGAGTTGATATCAAGAATATTAATGAAGAAAATGAGATAATTAATATTCTCAAAATCCCACATGTAATATTTGTATTTGAGTAAAGCTCAAAAAGATGTCAAAACTACAAGCTTTGAATTTTGAAGAATTTTATTTTTTAAATATGTGAAACATTACAGTATTAAAAAAATAAAACAAACCCTTTATTCAAAATAAACATTTTGTCATTTTCATTTAGTTTCAAAATTTCATTTATTATATTTCAAAATGTAATGAATCATTAAAATTCAATCCATACACATCCAGTTCCAGCCAATATAGATTAGTTCCATTTCCCTTAGGTTATCCCTCTTACAAGTAAAAGCCTTGGAGATAACATAATAAATAATCATAAGGAGACTCTGAAAGTTGGAAGGAAGAAGATAAACATCCTAAAATTCCTGGGGACATAAGAACTTCAGGAATCACACAATATTCAATTCCTTGGGTTTCTTTTTTCCTTTGCACCTAGAAAAGGCACAATAGAGGCCTATAGCCTGGAATCAAAGGGCATAAACCACAAAACAAAACAAAAGCAACTCCAAGAAAAGCCGTTGCTTCCTAGCTGAATTGCAGGAAAATGGTGACCTCACAACAGAAATTCTTTTTAGGCAATACTGGCCCCACTCTAGCCAAGCACCAACATAGCAATCCCATTCAATTCCATTCTATTCCCAGTTTTGGTGGGGCCAAGCATGAAGGAGATATTCAACCCCACTCCCTTGGTGGAAGCAGGCAAGTTGGCTTCCCCCACAGACTGGTGCTGGCCAACTAAATGGGAGCTGATTTTCCTGTGGAAGTAAGTGGTGCTCCAAACTGATACTAGGGTATTATTAGTGGAATATAATGAGTGATAAACTGAGCCTTCACCTGCATTCTATAGCAATGAGACTTAATGAAGTATCGCAAGCAGGGGCTAGCTACCAAATCACTTCACTGTGCTCTCCAGGTTGTCAGCAAGCCCCAACAGTTAGCTCCTCATGCACCTGGCATCACCAAGACTGAACTCAGGGCTGTATGATTCAGGGTCAGTCAGAACACCACTTGTCCCAATCCCATTGTCAGCTGATTGCAATAGGAAACTGAGCCTCCACCCACAGGCAGCATTAAAATAAATAAATAAATAAATATATAAATAATAATAATAATGATAAAGAATGAGGAGATGGGAAATGGTGCTAAATGGCACTTTAATTCCATTCACCTCCCCCAGTGTCAGTGGAACTCAGCAGGAAGCTGAAATCTGCCTGCACTCTATAGCAAGAAAGAAATGAACAACATAACCAAACAACACATCTAATTGCTGTATGCAGAACAGTCTACGCAACTACAGCAGAATAACATTTCTTATAGCCCATGAAAGACCCACTGAGATGTGACATAATATTCTGTGTCATAAAACAATAAATTTTAAAAAATTAAAATTATACAGTGTTTTTTTCTGACCACAATGGGAACATGCTAAAAATCAAAACCATAAAAATCCCTGGAAAATTTTTTAAAAAATTAGAAATTAAATAATTTCTTATAAATTTACAACAATTTCCAAACTAAAGAACTCTCAAAAGAAATTTAAAAATGCTTTTTGTGGCTGAGTAGAACTCCATGCTATACATATACCACATTTTTTTATTCCACTCATATTGGTGTACCCACCATCAAATTGGTATTAACTGATCAACACTTCAGTGCACACATAGTAGTAACATTCATTGGCTGTCGGGAAGATGGGAGGAGGGAGAAGGGAGGAGGGGATGGGTATATTCACACATAATGGGTGCAGTGTGCACCGCCTGGGGGATGGACACTCTTGAAGCTCTGACTCAGGTAGGGCAAAGGCAATATACGTAACCTAAACATTTGTACTTCCATAATATGCTGAAATAAAAAAAAATTAAAAATGTACAGACAACTAAGTGAAAATAATAATAAAACAAAGAAAATCTGTGGAATGCAGGTAAATCAGGGCTGACAGTAAAAGTCTAACAGTAAATGCTTATAATGTTATAAGAGACAAAAGCTCTGAAATCAATAATCTAAATTTCTACCTCAAGAAACTAGGGGGTTGGGGGAGAAGCAAAATTAACCCAAAATAGGATGAAAGAATCTTACTTTCAGCAGAAATCAATGAAATTGATAAGAGAAAACTAACAGAGGAAAAAATTGCGTATTTAAATATAAAATTTATAGAACTTTAACAAGACTATCAATAAAAAGAACGAAGACAATTTAACAATACCAAATGTGAAATAAAGTAATCACTTTACACTTGGCAGCCATTTAAAGGATAATAGAATACTAGGAACAACTTTATACACATAATTACATCAATTCAGAAGAATGAACCAACTCCTTGAAAACTAAAATTTAGCAAAATTTAACTGAGATTTAATAAACAATATGAATAGTTTAATATCCATCAATAATATTGAATTTGTAATTGATAAGTCTTAAAATAGTCTCCAGACTAAGATTATGTTACTGGTGAATTCTATCAAACACTTGAAGAAAAATTAAACATACTTTTTCAAAATATCTTTTGGAATGTAGAAGATAAGAGAACACTTTCCTACTCATTTGTAAGGCTATTATAACATTAATACCAGAGCCAGACAAAGATGGTATTAAAAAAATTAAAGAAAAAGAAAACAGAGAACAATGTCTTTCATAAACATTGATGATAAAACCATCAAACATTTTATTAGCAAATCAAAACCAGTAGTGTACAAAAAGAATTACACACTATCATCAAGTGCACGTTATTCAAATTGTGCAAAGCTTTTTCAACATTTGAAAATTAGTCCATGGAATCACTGTAACAGTGGGCTAAGGAAAAAAAAAATTAAAAACAGTATAATCATCAATTCACACAGAGCAAATCCCCACATCTATTCATGATGAAAGTACTTTTTTCCTCGAAAATTAGGAATAGGTGGGAACTTCTCTGACTTGATGAAAAGCATCTATAAAACACCTCCAGCCAACATCATATTTAATAGTGAAAGTTGAATGATTTCCATCTAACATTGAGAACGAGGCAAAGGTGTTTGCTTTTGCAACACCACTTTTTAAAATATATTTTTGTTTTCTTTTTATTTCAGCATATTACGGGGGTACAAATGTTTAGGTTACATATATTGCCCTTGTCCCACCTGAGTTACAGCTACAAGTGTGCCCATCCCCCAGACAGTGTGCACCTCACCTATTAGGTGTGAATTTACTCATCCCCTCTTTCCCTCTCCTACCTGCTGGATACCCAGTGAATGTTACTACCATATGTGCACATAAGCGTTGATCAATTAATACCAATTTGATGGTCAGTATGTGTGGTGCTTGTTTTTTCATTCTTGTGATATTTAACTCAGTAGAATGGGCTCCAGCTCCATCCAGGAAAATACAAGAGGTGCTAGATCACCATTGTTTTTTGCGGCTGAGTAGAACTCCACAGTACACATATATCACATTTTCTTAATCCACTCATGGATTGATGGGCACTTGGGTTGTTTCCACATCTTTGCAATTGTGAATTGTGCTGCTATAAACTCTCTAGTGCAGATGTTATTTCCATAGAATGTCCTTTTTTCCTTTGGGTAGATGCCCAGTAATGGGATTTCTGGATCAAATGGTACAGAACCAGAAAAGACCCCATTTAGCAAAAACAATCTTAAGCAAAAAGAACAAATTGGAATGCATCAATTTACCAGACTTCAAGCTGGTACTTCAAGGCTAGTAACTAAAACAGCATGGTACCAGCACAAGAACAGAGAGAGACATAGACCAATAGAACAGAACTGAGAACCCAGATATAAAACCATCCTCATATAGCCATCTAATCTTTGATAAAGCAGACAAAAAAGTACACTGAGGGAAAGAATCCTCATTCAATAAATGGTGCTGGGAAAATTGGATAGCCACATGTAGAAGACTGAAAAAGATCCACACCTTTCACCTCTCACAAAAATCAACTCACAGTGGATAGCAGACTTAAACCTAAGGCATGAAACTGTAAGAATTCTAGAAGAAAATGTTGGAAAAACTCTTCTAGACATTGGCCTAGGCAAAGAATTTATGAAGAAGACCCCAAAGGCAATCACAGCAATAGCAAAAATAAATAAATGGGACCTGATCAAATTAAAAAAAAAAAACTTCTGCAAAGCCAAGGAAACTATCATAAGAGCAAACAGACAATCTACAGAATAGGAGAAAATATTTGCATGCTACATATCTGATAAAGAGCTGATAACTAGAATCTATATAGAGCTCAGGAAAATCAGCAAGAAAAAAATCAAAATACCCCATTAAAACGTGTCAAAGGACATGAACAGAAACTTTTCAAAAGAAGACAGACTAATGGCCAACAAACGTGAAAAAAATGCTCAACATCCCTAATCATCAGGGAAATTCAAATCAAAACCACAATGAGATATCACTTAACTCCAGTGAGAATGACTTTTATCAAAAAGTCCTAAAACAATAAATGTTGGCATGGATGCGTAGAAATAGGAATACCCATACACTGCTGGTGGGACTGCAAACTAGAACAACCTCTGCGGAAAATAATATGGAGATATCTCAAAGAGCTAAAAATGCAACACCACTTTAATATAGTACTGGACATTCATGCTGCTGCAATAAAGGAAGAAAAAGAAATAAAATGCTTACAGATTGAAATGGAAGACATAAAGCTGTCTTTGTTTGCAGATGATGTGATTGATTATGTAGAAAGACCCAAGGAATTCACACACACACATACACACACACACTCTCCCAGAAATAATAAGAGAGTTAATCAAAGTCACAGGATACAAGATCAACATAAAATTCAATTGTCTTTCTATATGCTGACAACAAATAATGGAAAATTGAAATTAAAAATGCAATATCATTTACTATATTCCAAAGTAAATAAAATTCATAGCCATATACTTAACCAAGTATTGTATAGGATTTGTATGCTAAAAGTTACAAAATGCTGATGAAATAAATAAAAGAAGGCCTACATAAACAGAAAGAGATATATTGTGTTAACAGATATGAACATTTTCACCAAATTGATTATAGGTTCTCGTATTAATATATATACATATATAATCTACAAATAGCAGTGATGTTTTATCAGACAGCATAGATAAGCGTATTCTAAAATTTATATGGAATAACACAGGACCTAGAATGGCTAAAATTATTTTGAAAAAGAGATGAGAGAAATTGACCTACCAGATGTTAAGGCTCACTGTATAGCTATAGTTTATTAGAGTGTGGTATTCATGGAAGAAGACACCTATAGATCAATGGACAGAAGCAGGGTCAACAGAATAGAGAATGCAGAAACAGATCCTTAAAAATGTGACCAAGAGATATTTGACAAAAGTGAAAAAATAATCCAATGGTAAAAGGAGAAACTTTTTAATTGTTAGTACTAAAGGAATTGGGCATCTATAAACAGAAATTTAAAAAGAGAAACTTTACCTAAAACTCACACATTTTGCAAAAGTAACTAAAAATGAATCATGGGCCTAAATATAAACACAAAATTCTGAAACTGCTTAGAAAAAAATAAAATGGCACAGGAGGAAATCATTGAGCTAGGACACTAAAAGCACAATTAACAAAAGTAAAAATTGATCAATTTTGCCTCCTAAAAATTAATTTTTTTCTGTGAAATCTCATGTGAAGAGAAAGAAAATATAAGA
>CAUYRB010053165.1:0-21011 GCA_963574695.1 Propithecus perrieri
GGATCCTGACTGGATATCTACGCCAAGTTAATGCACAGCCAAGCAGCCATAAGCCAAGTACACCACAACCGTAATGTGAGTTTTGTAAAACCTGCATCTTTTTCACTTGGGCATTGAGCCATACTGACCAATCACAACTCCCCTGCAACAACCAATCAGAACTAAGCAGGTTTCGATCCTTCATTTGCATAAGAACTTTTGCAGGCAAACCTGCTCTCAGTATGCCTGCTAGAGCCCTCCGTGTTTTATGGCTCTGTGCATACTATGTTAAGCAGCCAATCCTTGAATATGTATCCTGACTCGGTATCTACACCAAGTTAATGTACACCAAGCAGCCATAAGCCAAGTACACTACAACGGTGATGAGTTTTTTAAAACCTGCATCTTTTTAACTTGGGCATTGAGCTGTACTGACCAATCACAACTCCCCTGTATGACCAATCACAACCAAGCAAGTTTTGATCCTTCATTTGCCTAAGAACTCTGTCAGTGAAACACATCCTTCATTTTGTTTGTTAGAGTACACATAGTTTTACCGCTCTGTCTATGCTATTTTAAACAGCCAGTCCTTCAATATGGATAGTGACTCCTTATCTACGCCAAGTGAATATGCAGCCAAGCAGCCATAAGCCAAGTACACCAAAACTGTAATGTGAGTTTTGTAAAACCTGCAACTTTATAGCTTTGCCATTGAGCTGTACTTACCAATCACAACTCCCCTGTACCAACCAATGAGAATTATCCAAGCTTCGTTGATTTATTTGCATAAGAACTTTTGCAGTGACACCCAGCTCTCATTTGTTTACTAGAGCCCACCTTTTTTACCGCTCTGCGAATCCTGTTTTAAACAGCCAGTCCTTCAATATGGATTCTGACTGGTTATGTCTGCCAAGTTAATATGCAGCCTAGGAGCCATAAGCCAAGTATACCACAACTGCAATGTGAGTTTTGTAAAACCTGCATCTTTTTCACTTGGGCATTGAGCTGCACTGACCAATCACAATTCTTCTGTACCAACCAATAAGAACAAAGCAAGTTATGATTCCTCATTTGCATAAGAACTCTTGCAGTGAAACACAGCTCTCATTTTGTCTGCTAAAGCCCACCGTGTTTGACCGCTGTGTGCATACTGTGTTATACAGCCAATCGTTCAATATGGATCCTGACTGGGTATCTACACAAAGTTAATGCACAGCGAAGCAGCCACAAGCCAAGTACACCACAACTGTACTGTGAGTTTTGTAGAACCTGCATCTTTTTCACTTGGGCGTTCAGTTGGACTGACCAATCACAGCTCCCCTGTAGTAACCAACCAGAACTAAGGAAGTTTTGATCCTTCTTTTGCATAAGTACTTTTGCAGTCTAACCCAGCTCTCATTGTGTTTGCTAGAGCGCACCGTGTTTTACCAGTCTGTGCATATTATTTTAAACAGCCAGTCAGTCCTTCAATACAGATGCTGACAGGTTATCTAAGCCAAGTTAATACACAGCCAAGCAGCCATAGGCCAAGTATACCACAACTGTAATGTCAGTTTTGTAAAAGCTCCATCTTTTTGACTTGGGCGTTGAGGTGTACTCACCAATCAGAACGCCTCTGTACCAACGAATCATAACTAAGCAAGTTGCGATCCTTCATTTGCATATGAACTCTTGCAGTGAAACACATCTCTCATTTTGTTTGGTAGAGCCCACCTAGTTTTACCGCTGTGTGCATGCAATTTAAAACAGCCAATCCTTCAAAAGGATACTGACTGGTTTTCTATGCAAAGTTAATACACAGACAAGCAGCCATATGCCAAGTACACCACAAGCGTAATGTTAGTTTTATAAAACCTCAATCTTTTTCACTTGGGCGTTGAGCTGTACTGACCAATCACAACTCCCCTCTACGAAGGAATCAGAACTAAGCTAGTCACAATCCATCACTGGCACCAGAAATTTTCCTGTAAAACCCAGCTCTCACTGTGTTTCCTAGAGTACACTTTGTTTTATCGCTGTATGCATACTATTTTAAACAGCCAATCCTTCAGTATGGATCCTGACTGGTTATCTAGGCCAAATGAATAAACAGGCAAGCAGCCATAAGGCAAGCACACCACAACCATAATGTGAGTTTTGTAAAACCTGCATCTTTTTCACTTGGGCATTGAGCTGCACTGACCAATCACAACTCACCTGTACTAACCAACCGGAACTAAGGAAGTTTCTATCCTTCATTTGCATAAGAAATTTTGCAGAGAAACGCAGCTCTCATTTTGTCTTCCAGAGCCCACCATCTTTTACCGGTTTGTGCCTACTATCTTAAACAGCCAGTCGTTCAATATGGATCCTGACTCGGTATCTACACCAAGTTAATGTACAGCCAAGCCAGCCATAAGCCAAGTACACCACAAGTGTAATGTGAGTTTTGTAAAACCTGCATCTTTTTCACTTGGGCATTGAGCTGTACTTACCAATCATAAGTCCCCTATACCAACCAATCAGAATTAAGCAAGTTTCGATCCTTCATTTGCATAATAACTTTTGCAGTCATATCTAGCTCTCATTTTGTTTGCTAGAGCGAATCTTGTTCTACCGCTGTGTTCATACTACTTAAAACAGCCAGTACTTTAATATGGATACTGACTGGTTATCTACGCCAAGTTAATACACAGCCAAGCAGCCATAAGTCAAGTACACCACAAGTGTAATGTGAGTTTTGGAAAACTGCATCTTTTTCACTTGAGGTTCAGCTGTACTGACCAATCACAACTCCCCTGTACCAACCAATCAGAACTAAGCGAGTTTCAATCCTCATGTGCATAAGAATTTTTGCTATAAAACGCAGCTCTCATTTCGTTTGGTGGAGGGCACTTTGTTTTTCCGCTGTGTGCATAGTGTTTGAAACAGCAAGTTCTTCAATATGGATCCTGACTGGTTATCTAGGCGAAGTTAATAAACAACCAAGCAGCCATGAGCCAAGTACACCTCAACTGTAATGTGAGTTTGGGAAAATGTGCCTCTTTTTAACGTGCAGTTTCAGCTGTACTGACCAATCACAGCTCCCCTGTACCAACCAATGAGAGCTACGCAAGTTTTGATCCTTCATTTGTGTAAGAAATTTTCCTGTAAAACCCAGCTATCATTTTTATTGCTAGAGCGCACCTTGTTTTACCACTGTGTGCATACTATTTAAAACAGCTCATCCTTCAATATGGATCCTGACTGGTTATCTAACCAAGTTAATACAGAGCCAAGCAGCCTTACACCGAGTACACTTCAAAGTGTACAGCGAGTTCTGGAAAACCTCCATCTTTTTAACTTTGGGACTTTCCGAGCTCACCTGAACCAACCAATTAGAGCTCACCTCCCTCAACCAATCAGAGCTCAGCTTTAACAACCAATGAGAACTAAGCAGTTTTCAATCCTTGATTCGTATAGTCTGACCAGATTAGGAATTTGGCAAGATCCTTTCCTACATATCCCAGCCCCTACTTTGTTCTCTGGAGTGCTCCTTGTTTTACTACTGTTTGTATACTGTTTACTGTAATGAAGTCTCTTTCCTGCACATTCCATTTTAGAGAACTTTTGTGCACAACACTTACCAGTTTTTCAGACAGAATAATTCTGTACATAGGTTCATCTGCCTTTTAAGGGAGGTATCACTGTTTTGCCCATTTTATACTTTGCAGTTTCATAATGGTGGTAGGTTGGTGCCGCCTTGTGACAGAAGCCTGAAATGCAGTTTGAACATCACCTAGCAGGAAGGTGGAAAGGCGGGGCTGTAGCTCAAGCCCACCCTATAAAGCTTTCTGGAAATTTGGGTGGAAACCAACACGTTGCCGGTGTTGATGTCTACTAAGCGCCTCCAGACAGAAAGTTCAGTCTCTTACTGTGCTATAGAGAAATCTTTATGTGAGAGGTATAAAAAGATTTATTTTTATTTTTATGCTTTTAGACTTATGGATAAATAGCCATAGATGTATAATTTTTATAACACACATTTACTCCTATTATGACCATCTTGCCCTATAAATACATTTCTATAATGGCACCTTTTTGATTACTTTGCAACAAAATTTTAATATGTTTAATATGGGCCTGCTCTTTCATCAGATGATGCCCTAAACTTTACTTCCCCAGTACCGTAGTTGAGAAAATTCAGTTCCTTTACCGTGGTTTCTATTAATATTACAGACACTAGTATTCTTAACACTCACCTACTTTATATGCAAAGATCTTTTTAAACATTTCTTTGTAAGTTCCTGAAGTGTCCTTTCTAAACAATGGAAATTATAAAATTTTTTATTGACATGATAAATTCAACATACTATTACTCTCAGCAGGGGAACTCATACCGTGGGTTGAGAAAGAATGCTCAACACAAAAGATTTGAATAGTTTTATTGAAAGAAATTTTATTTTACTCTCCCAAGTAAGGCAAGGGTGGGACACAAGAGAAAGAAAAGTTTCAGCAGGGAGGATAAGGAGTTCAAGGTTTCTATTGGGCATAAAGGCGGGGGGGGTGTTATTCCTGCAAACTGATAGCAGAAGATGGATGTGAAGCACCTGTATCTGTTTTTCCATTTTCTTTTTCTTTCCTATTAGGCTGGTTCACCAGGGTCCTTAGAATGCAGTCTGTCCAGAGCTGGGGTTGGCCCAAGGCCCCCTCCTTCTATTTTCTCAATTCTTTTCAAGTGCTGTGCAAACAAAACAAAACTCTGCAGGTGGACAACCTTAAAGACAGCAACTTGAGCCACAGGCACTTAATTAAACAAGGGGCTGGGATCTTTCTCTTCAAAGGGGCAATTATGTCCACTTTTTTCTTTCTGTTAGTTTCTTTTTCTCTGTTAGATAGTGAAAGGTGGCATTACTAATAACCTATCTAACAGAGGAAAATGACCTGTGGAACAGAAAGTCAGGGAAATAAACTCACAGCACATTATTGTCCCTTTGAAAAGGAAACTCACTACACAAGTGTCTTTTGCTTGTTTAATTGAAACACCTGTGGCCTAACCCATGCTCTCCAAGCGTTCTTTCTCAGCCATGAAGAACCCTAAGCAAACAGTAGTACAATAGAGTTGCCAGCTCCCTGCTCCTGCACTCTGCTTCAGTTCCTACCAAAATACCAGATTTCAAGGACGTCGATAACCCACCCTCACACAAAAAGAAAAAGATATAAAGAACTCCCTGAAATCTCACAGCTGCTTCTGTTATCAGTCTGCCGAAGCAGAGAAAAAGGGCATTTTTACCCTATGAATGCAGCAAATAACTTTCCTCAGCTGCCCTTGCACTACCTTCTACATTGTCTTCCGTGCTCCCTCTCTCTCCTCCCCACCCCTCCATCTCTATTTTTTTTGAGAAAGAGTCTTGCTCTGTTGCCCACACTAGAGTTCTGTGGCATCAGCCTAGCTCACAGCAAACTGAAACTCCTGGGCTCAAGGGACTGCCTCAGCCTTCTGAGTAGCTGGGACTACAGGTGTGTGCTACCACGCCCAGCTAATTTTTTCTATTTTTAGTTGCCCACCTAATTTCTTTCCATTGTTACTAGAGACAGGGTCTCGCTCTTGCTCAGACTGATGTCAAACTCCTGATCTGAAGGGATCCTCATGCATCGGCCTTCCAGACTGTAGGGTTACAGGCGTGAGCCACCATGTCCAGTCTCTATCTCTATCTCTATCTCTATCTCTATCTCTTTCTTTCTTTCTATAGAAAATAAATAAACTTTTTACTTCCTTCTATCCTAAACTCTGTGTGAGAATTCTATATCTAACTGTCTGTGAGCCCCTAGTATAAGTTTCCACCCTAACAGATAGTTTATTAGCAAGGCCATCGTTTCAATTGTAATTTATATTCCTAACATTACAGCAAGAATGTTCCTGTTTCTACACACTTTAGAAAACTAAGAATGGTAGTTAATCTCAAAGGCAAAATTCATCCCTCAACTTTGTCTTCCTTGTAACTCATTTTGTTGCCTATGTAGAATCACATCCTATGGATGTGACATAATCAATTTTCATAACATTATGTTTTTCAGAGTGTTCTGATATTCTCTATTATCTACACTGTGTTGATGGCATCTTTTCAGAGTCTCTGCCCTGATGAAGGGCACACTTCTGGGCAGAGTTCAAGTGGCTGTTTCCACTGGTGAGCTGAGTGTATCCTCTCAGAGCCCAGGAATGGTCTTACGAGAATTCCAGTATTGTGATAACATGACATTGTCAATGTATGAGTGTGTGTGTAAGCTCGTGGGTGCATGTCGCTCAACACACAGCATTTTCCTCTGCTTCCTTGTGCCCCTCCATGGCATTGTTTATCAAGATTATAGCCTCTGCTTTCTTGTAATTAGCAATTGCTTGGTATATATTTAGTTATTTATAAGTTGTTAACCTATCTGAATTCATTTGTTTAAGGACCGTCACTTGAAAAAGCATAGTTTTAGATTTTGCTTCAATAGGAAATCTACAAATACTTTTCTTTTAATAGATGAGTCAAGCCCATCTATCTTGATTGATATAATCAAAGTCTTTGGTCATTTAGGTTCAGTTCTCTCATATTGTTCATAAAAACAAAGAAATTATATAGTCTTTCACTAGGTCATGTGTTTTATTTGTACTCCCTATTTATTTAGCATTTAGCAAGTTTATTGCTTTGTTCCAGTGGTTACTTTTATATTAAATCCTTAACTATACTACTTAATGCGCTTGATATGAAATGAAGTCTTACTGATGAATAGAGAAATGGTCAAATGATATAAACAGATAATTCACATCAAAAAATATAAATACATATTAAACTTTCAAAAATATTCCAAATTACAATGACTAAGGAATGCAAACTAATACCCCAGGCTTTCATGCTGAGTGAGAAAGGAAAATTGCTGAAAAAATATGTATAATGTGATAACTTTCGGAAAGAATGTATGTAAATGAACATGTTTTGCATAATATAGCAACGTGTAGAACCTTGCCTGCCCCTTAATAGATGTGTGTGAACCTGTAGTAGTGAATTACCCTTAGTGAACCTGACCTTGCTCATCTATAAAATGGGCATAATAACATTTACTTCAGAGGGCCATTATGAGAAGAAATCAGCAAACCTATAGAAAATATGTGATACATGACACTTCAATAAATATTTGTATGGTCTCCCCTGTGATCTCCCTCCCACAAGAGATGACTTAAATATGAAAGTCTCAGAGATATCAATTAGATTTGATCCATCAGGAAAAGAAATGTATACATATTTACATAACGTATAAGCTTTGGTGCCATTTCTTTGTAGGGTGAGACACCTGAGGATGGTGAAAATGAGGAAACAAATTATTGCCTTCTTACTTTTCATTTTATGTCCTTACCATCTTCTTTTACCTTTTATTTGGACCCTGGACTAGCAGCCTGCCACTGAGGCCCAGAGAGGAGACAGTACAGAACGACAGAGCATGGAGATGGGTCTGCTGTATAATACACTAAATTCAGGGGATCTGGACCCCAATACCAGATCTTTCCTTGTGTGCAGGACCATGGAGAGCCACTTCTCCTGTGCTGGCCTCAGCCTTTACACAGGAAAATATTGTACATTGTAATGGTTAAGGACATGAGCTTTCGAGTCAGTAAAGTGAGGAGAAAATTTGGACACATTTTAATCACTGTTTTCATGATCCTTATGAAATGAATCTCCAGATAAATGAAACCCATATGAAATGTATGTGTATATATTAAATATGATTGCAAAGAGAATAGAATGGGAGTAACTGCACAAAAATTATACAGTCTTCAAAATTAATGAGTAGAGAGGCCAGTTATTATTGCCTTATCTCTGGACTCGACTATGCTTTCTACATTCTAACTTAGTGTGGATATTCTTTGAAGTCAGAATTAAACTTCATTGAAAGGGGTGCTATGAAATATTTCAGACATACACAAATTACAGCATATAAGAGATTTCTATGTACTCACATTGGCATATATAAAATTACATGTGCAGTTGAAACTCACATTGAAGTCTAATGTAATTACAATCCTCCTTCTTTTCCCAGAGGTAACCAATATGTAGAATTTGGGTTTTACATTTTTAAGACATTTCTCTGTAATTTTATTGCATACGTATATATTTGTAAGTGACATATACTATTTTTTGTGGCATGGTTTTATCTGTAAATGGCTCACTACCTCATGGAAAAAGGAAGGAAGAAACATGAGGAGAACAAATATACACTCACGTCTCATCACTGGGACCTGCCATATATGCCTCCCTGTCATGTGCACTCTCTTTCAGACTTACTGAAATAGACACACTGATTCTCTTAGTTTATGTGTTGTCGGGAGTATGAATAGCATCAGCAGATTGTATTTTCAAACCCTTTTTGCCAGATGTGTTCTAAGTCTTACAGTTTCCCTGGAGCCAACTGGCCTAAAACAATGTCTCAATGTGTCATAATATAAAACATATTCCCATTTGTCTAGGCTGAATTTTCTGTCTTCCATTCTCACTCTAACTCCTCTAGGCCTGTTGTCTACATCCATAAGCTAACCTGGACTGTGGTGGCGAAAGAAGACAGGGATTGGTTGCTCTAGTTTTCATGTGTCCAGACTACTAACCAAATCCCATTTAGAACTTGATCTGATTTTGTATTGCAAGTGCTGGGCATGTGTATATTTTCCTTTCTCTTTATTATTTTTAATCGCACAGGTAAGTCACCTCACAGGTGTTTGGATTCACATGTGGTGATTGCTCCTGGGTCCCTGAACTGAATGGAACTGTGACTCCACTTTTCCCCTTCAACCCACTGTGTCAGGATTCTCCCCCTCTGGCAGCTGTGGTGCTGAGCCCTGGGTGATTTCATGCAGCCCCCGCCCCTTTCCCTTCCCTGTGGCAGTCACTGCTTGACTAAGCAGATGGGCAAAGAGAGGAGCCTGCTGTCAATCCAAGTGGCTTCATTTGGGACAGTGCGGAGAGAATCATGTTGTCAAACTACTTTCATCTCATGACTTCACTAAAGTCCCAGGATGTCGAGACGTCATCTGACTGCTGAATGTAAAGTTCATTGGAGAGATGGGATTGCCCTTCCCCTGGGTGTCTGTAATTTCCCTGAAGCTGCCCAGTTGTGACTGTCATGTGGGGAAAGTCACACATTAGCTCTGGTCCTGCCTTAGTCCCTAATTCCCTTGGCTGAAGCTGAGTAACCCCCCTGTGGGAAGGAGTGGGGAAATAATAATTATTATTTTCACTTCCAAAACCAACACACTTTTGTTGTAGATAGAATGGAAAAGTTAGGAAAGCAAAAAAAAAAAAAAATCATTAGAAACTATTAAAAGGCTATTGCTTCTGTAGAAGCACTGCTAACAGTTGAATATATATACAGTCACACCTTGCTTAACGATGGGAATATGTTCTGAGAAATGCATCCTTAGGGGATTTCGTGATTGTGGAAACATAATAGAGTGTACTTGCACAAACCTAGATGGCATAGCGTACTGCACACCTAGGCTATAGGGTATGGCCTATTGCTCCTAGGGTACAAATCTGTATGGCATGTTACTGTACTGAATATGGCAGGCAACTGCAACACGATGGTAGGTATTAGTATATCTAATCATATATAAACATAGAAAAGGTACAGTAAAAATATAGTATAAAAGATAAAAACTGGTACACCTATAGAGGGCACTTACCGTGAATGGACCTTGCAGGACCGGAAGTTGCTCTGAGTGAGTCAGTGAGTGAGTGGTGAGTGACCGTGAAGGCCTAGGACATTACTGTAGACTTTGTAGATACTGTACACTTAGGGTACACTCAACTTACACAAAATATTTTTTCTTCAATAATAAATTCACCATAGCTTACTGTAACTTTTTTACTTTATAAACTTTTCAATTGTTTAACTTTTTGACTTTTTTATAATAACACTTAGCTTAAAACACAAACACATTGGACAGCTGTACAAAAATATTTTCTTTCTGGCCGGGCATGGTGGCTCACGCGTGTAATCCTAGCACTCTGGGAGGCCGAGGCCGGAGGATCGCTCAAGGTCAGGAGTTCAAGACCAGCCTGAGCAAGAGCGAGACCCCGTCTCCACTAAAAATAGGAAGAAATTAGCCAGACGACTAAAAATATATGTAGAAAAAATTAACCGGGCATGGTGGCGCATGCCTGTAGTCCCAGCTTCTCAGGAGGCTGAGGCAGGAGGATAGCTTGAGCCCAGAAATTTGAGATTGCTGTGAGCTAGACTGATGCCATGGCACTCTAGCCCAGGGCAACAGAGTGAGACTCTGTCTCAAAAAAAAAAATATTTTCTTTCTTTACATCCTTATTTTACAACCTTTTCTGTATTACGTTTTTTTTTCACTTTTTAATGTTTTTTGTTAAAAACTAACACACACAGTGACCTCTAAGACTATGCAGGCTCAGGATCAGCAACATCACTGTCTTCCACCTCCACATCTTATTCCCACTAGAAGGTCTTAATGGGCAATAACACACTGTCATCTCCTAGGATAACAATGCCTTCCTCAGGAATACACCCTGTAGGGCCTTCCTGAGCATTTTACACCTAACATTTTTTATAAATATAATAGAAAGAGTACATTCTAAAATACTGATAAAATGTATAGTATAAAAAATACATAAACCAGTATCATAGTCCTTTATTATCATTATCAAGTATTATGCACTGTACATAATTGTATGTGCTATACTTTTATAGGACTGGCAGTGCAGTAGATTATATATCAGCATTACCACAAATACGGGAGGAATGTGTCACCCTAGGATGGTTACAATGGCTATGAAGTCACTAGGCAACAGGAATTTTTCAGTTTCGTGATAATCTTGAAATTACCAAGATACTTACCGTCATACATGTGGTCCATCATTGACTGAAATGTTACGTGGTGCATGGCTGTATATTGTTTTCATAAATTTTACTATGCAAATATAACCATGCATATTTAAGGATGCAGTAAGATGATCTTCTACTTAGAGCTGTACAAACTGGTTTTTTTCACACACATCAATATGAATGGCAATCTATGCCAACCAATATAAATTGACATAATGACAGAAATGGCAATATGTTAACACTGATAAAAAAAGGACAATATTTGTAGCCACCTTCCTCATTTCCAGACACTGCTGTTAGTACTGACCCTATACTTATTTAAACCTCCCCACAACCTATGAGGAGGAGCTAATGTTGCCTGACTTTAAACATAAGGGAACTGAGGCACAGCAAGGGCAGGGCCAGCAAGTGGTGAGGCTTAGATCTGAACACAGCCTGTGTGGTCCCGGAGTCGCTACATACAGCCAGAATGTGCTACTGCCTCTCATGTGATAAGACCAACCTTACTGTCATCGGGGCACAGCACATCAAAACAAATTAAGGTTCTATGTTTCTTCTGAATTAACTAAACAGAAATTTAAAATATTGATAGCAATCTGTGTGGTTTAGAATTTGGAGGAAATATGCCCAGTAATGCTGTACAAAGTGTTCTCCCAAAATCTTGGCTCCCTTCCTGTACCTGAGGGATGTTCCAGAGTTCTATGATGCAATGAATGGCTTTCTTATGGTTAGCAACACAGACTCACCAACCGACTTATGTTTCACAGGCATTTTAAAATTTTATATAATCGTAAAACCAATAATGCTTATTTGTTGCTCCATAGATTACTATTGCTATATTAGAGACAGAAATGATTTCAGGAGTTTTGCAGGGCTTTGCCCTGAAGGAATACGTGAACATGTTAATTTGCATATCAAAAGCTGCCTCCCCTGGGGAGGGCATCTCAAAGGTCAGTAGCAGCTGCTTTCCAAGGTGATGCTGCAGTCTCAAACCTGTGGTTTTCACCTGCTTTGAAGGACAAAGCAGGTTTGCATGGAGCCACAGGATGAGCGCTGAGCAAAGAGTGCCTGCCCGAGAGACAGACACCTGCAGCTAAAAGCAGTTAGCCCAAGGGACAGTTCCTGCTTGACTCCTGACTACTGGTCTCCATCCACAATAACTAGATAAAGAAATATGGAGCCACTATATCTCTGTTTAACCCTTCTGTTAAGTGACAGCTTTATCTTAGAACTTAGAAGTTTGTCTTTGAAAGATTTTGTAATCATTTGCTCACATAGATAGAGTTAAGGGATCTATAGAAGCCTTTCGGAAGACTTTTAACCTAAAATGAAGTACCTGTTATTATGTAAACCTGTTACCCCTGGCAACCGATCTCTCTACCTATAAATACCCACGTGAAACTTCACTCGTCGCCTCACAGTTCACGGAAATACTGAGGGGTCTCCCGAGCCCCACTTTATAAATCTATATCTATAAAACTGTATCTTCATCTCTGTGTATTCTTTTATTTCTATATTCTATTATTTTCTATTTTCTATTATTTCCTTATCCTTTGTGATAACCCCTGCCTAAGGGACCCAATTTTTTGCTGGGAACATGGCTAACTCCAAGCACCTATTATTGTCAAAAATGGATGACATCTTTAAAAAAACAATACCCAAATCCTACCACCCAAAGGTAAGCCCTTGTAATGATTTCACCTACATTACATTCTTCCAGAAGTTTTCTTTTGCACTATTTATATATTTGTGTAAGTATGCATGTAAGTATGCATGCATGTATTTATATATTTACATACAGAAGATACATCTTGAATTTACTTTTGTTACTTGTTTTACTCACTGTATTGGGTTGAATCGTGTCCCCCAAAATATGTTGCAATCCTACCCCTGCCATACCTTATTTGTCAGTGGGGTCTGTGCAGATGTAATTAAGCCAAAGATCTAAAGATGTGATCATTCAGTGACTGACATCTTTATAAGAGAAAGGAAAGGGAGATTTGACACACACAGGGAAGAAGACTGGTGAAGATGGAGGCAGATATTGGAGAGATGCTGCCACAAACCAAGTAAAGCAAGAGCTACCAGAAGCTGGAAGAGGAAGGGAAGGATTCTCACCTTGAGACTTTGGAGGGAGTGTGGACCTGCCTACACCTTGGTTCTGTACTTCTGGCCTTGGTTTCCTACTTCTGAACTGGGAAATAATAAATTTCTATAATTCATTATGGCAGCCCTAGGAAACTAACACATTCACTAACTGCATATCACATTGTCATTGCTTGTGAGTAAACATTAGTCTATAGCCTACTTTCTCATGTCTACAGTCATACTATTGCCAATAAGATATATAAAAATCAATAAAGATGACTAAGATTTATTATATACCATATGATTTTATGTATTGTCATTCAGTGCTCATAGCACCCTTACAAGATAGAAACTGTGGCTAATCCCCATTTCATAGAAGAGAAACTGAGGGACAGAAGGAAGGAGGACTTTGCCCAAGACTGCACAGTTAGGGACTGGAACAGCTTGGATTTGTGTCCGCTACCTCATCTCCAGAAACTGTCAAACATTTGTTGTTAGGCGAAAGAAGCAGTCTGCACAAGCATGCATATTTTAGGAGGTCATTGAAAGAAATGCTCATCATGTTAATATGTTTATACGAAAAACTGGACCTAGCAACAAAAAGGTGGATTGAGACCTTGGCGAGATAATGATCATCGCAATCCTGGGACAGAAGCCATAGTGCAGTGCGGTAAGGAGTCAGTGGGAACTGAAGAATGTTAACAGAGAATATAGGAAACTCTTTTTGGTACTTTGAATTTGAAAGGGAAGAGAGAGACCTACAGATAGACACAAGGATATTTATAGAGAGAAGGATCCTGTGGCTAAATGGAGATGAAAAGTTCACAGAGGAATTTTTTTTCAAATGTTCAATTCCTTTAGAGTTGAGCAAATTCCCAAGTTAATGTGAAAAAGCCATCTCATCTCAGATTTAAGCCATGAAGTTGCCCATATATTCATTTCCCTTCTGACCTCCTTATTTCCACTTGGGAGAACATGTGACACCTCCAGTGCAATAATAGGGGTTTGATCTCAATTCATATTTAGTTATAAGTAAATTAAAGAATGGACAATGGTGTGAAAAAAATGCTAGTAACAATTGGATTTTTGTCGCTCAGGGAGGAAGCCATAGCTGAAATCCTGGTGTGACTGTGGCTGGTTAATGCATGATCTGAGGACCCTACACTGGTGACTTCAGGATGGCTCCAGAATTTTCCTATAAATACGTTAACATATCAAGCAGTCCAGGAGCAGCCATTAGGCAAACACCAAACCTTGCTTCCCTGGTGAGATCTGTCACTGAGCTCACCAGGTAAGTTCAAAGACATACCTGTCTTCCCTACATACCTGTCTTCCCTAGATTTGAGTCTTGTCAGAGACATGATGTTGAACAGCTCTTATGAGATTATAAAACACTAAAGAGTGTAGACAAGCTTCTGTCTCTAAAACCTGGAACTCAAGGGATATCAGAGAGAGATTTGCTTCCCTCATCTAGAAGCCTGTGTTCTCATTAGGAGAAACAATGAGATATAACTTTTCACAATGCCTTCTTAGCCCTGAGGCTCAGCCAGCCCCTACTGCTGTGTCCCAACATTTCAAGGGCCATTGAAGTCCCACTGCATGCCATAAACTCTGGACGAGTTTTCTCATGTACCCTCTGGGCAGCTCCGTAAGGATGGTGTGGTCATTCCCACTTCACAGATGACCAAGCTCAGGCTCACAGAGCCTAAGTCACCTCCCCAGACAAGTGGAAGGATTGGAATGAGGTTCCAGCCCTCACCCTCCCAGGGGATCCTCAGCAGCCTCCCTTTTAGAAGATGGGCTTCCAGGGCTGGATAAATGGTCAGATCACACTCCCCTGCTATTGTGGCCCCACAGGGCCTCACTCAACAACCCCTCTGAGTGATGAAGATGACAGAAAAGATAAAATACTGGCCTTTGTGCCAAGAGACCTGGGTACAGGGCCCCAGGAGGTGGTTGATCCCTGAAGTGATGAGTGGGCTCAGGCAGAAGCTCAGGTGTTGCCCTTCGGGCAGGTGAGTCAGAGGGAAGGAAAGTAACATGCACTGACCTACTGTAAGCAAATGTACTTTAAATTTCATCTCCTTTAATCCTAACAGCTATTTTTCTTTAATCCTTGCAGCCACCACTATGACCATTATTCAGGTCAGGGTGTTAGGTCTGCGGGAGGGTAAAAAGCTGGTGAGGAGTTGGCTAAGGGTAGAGAGTGGGAAGAGAATTGCAGCTAGTAACCAAATTGTGGCTAGGGACTGTTCCCTGCTGGGAACATACGTTAGTAAAAAGTTCCTAGTAACCTTTAACTGACATAGAGCTCATTACAATCTAATTAGCATAACATGGGCGCAGCTTCGTGGAGAATTTTGGAAAAGACACGTGTGCCCAAAGGGAAACTGTTATATAATGTACCCTGTTATGTAACCTGTCCTGTTACCTGTTATATAACACCAACCTGTAGTCACCCCCAAAGGTGGGAAATGGAAACCAATCCTGTAAGATGAAAGGTGGGACAAACTAGTGGGCTTATAAAAGGCAGCATGTGTTCAGCCTCAGGCGCCTTTTTCCACTCTTGGAGATTGACCCATTGCAATCTCTCTGGAGGGTATTTTCACTTTGTGTACCTTCTTTCCTTACTTTCATTCTTTCTTTTGTGTGATAAACTGTTGGTATAAAATTGCTCTGTGTTTGTGATCACTCAGTCATGGGCTCGACTCAATACCAGTACTCATTCTTTTTTTTTTTTTTTTTTTTTTGAGACAGTCTCACTCTGTTGCCTGGAGTAGAATGCCGTGGCGTCAGCCTAGCTCACAGCAACCTCAAACTCCTGGGCTTGAGCAATCCTACTGCCTCAGCCTCCCCAGTAGCTGGGACTACAGATATGCGCCACCATGTCCGGCTAATTTTTTCTATATAGATTTTTAGTTGTCCAAATAATTTCTTTCTATTTTTAGTAGAGACGGGGTCTCACTCTTGCCCAGGCTGGTCTCGAACTCCTGACCTTGAGCGATCCACCCACCTAGGCCTCCCAGAGTGCTAGGATTACAGGCATGAGCCACCGCGCCCGGCCAAGTACTCATTCTTGAATCTTGGAATCGGTGAACATTCACACAGACGAACCTAACAAGAGTGCTGCTTTTAGGGGGGTTTATGTAAATCAGGGAGACACCTTTGTTATCTCCTGGGCAGCCTGCAACTCTGGAATCCTCTAAAGATTTATCATTTTCTCTTGATGCCTCTAGGGCTCTGAATGCTCTAATCTCCCTCCAGGCTGACAGTAAGTGTTCCCCACAGAGTTGTATAACATTTTTTCTTTTTAAATTTTGACCTGTTTAATTTTAAAGTCACATTATTGAAATTTAAAACATTTTCTAAATGAAAATAACACTAAAAACTTATTAACATCAAGGAGAAAACACTTACAAACTACATCTCGGATACGGGGTTATTATCCATGATTTGTGATCCACATTCTGTAACGACATGACGGGCAACCATTTTACACAGAGTAATCTCATTGAAATATAACAAATGTGCTAAAATATGCCAAAACTACAAGTACAAATAAGGTGCAAATATGAATTTCAAGAATAACATTACATGGAAAAGACAAGTCGCAAACAGAAATTAGTACTGTAATTCCACTTTTGGAAAACACTCTTTGTAGGTCTATATATTTACATACACTTCTCCTACAGGCACAAGTCTGGAGAGTATGCACCATTCTGTTCAAAACAGAAACATTTGGGTCAGAGGATAGGAGTCAGGCCAATGCGAGATGCAGCTTAATTTCAATTCATAAAGATACCTTCATATATTGGTTGAAATTATGTATTCAGGAAAGAAAGCATTTTGATAAATGCTTATGAACAGAATGACAAAGGTAATGTGCAATGTATTCATTAATTTGAAAATACATACATTGTTCAATTTTATGGAGAAACAAAGTGGACACAAATTGAATTGATAATGTGTGGGTGTTTCTGTCTCATTTAACTTGAGCACCTAAATGAACACAGGTGCAGCTTTACCTTCCATTCAGGCAGGCGATGGAACCAATCTCAGTTTTAGATACCCCAGGAAATGATACAGAGGATACAGAGGACTTGCTACCATAAGCCAAATAATTCCAGAAAAATCTGATACTTTCTTGCAGCCAAAATCCCAACCTCCCCCCTCTTGCTGAGCCCCCTGGTCTCAGAGGCTCAACGCTGCAATCTTGGATCTGGTAACCTGTGGCATCAATCTCTATTTTGGTTTTTCTTTTTTAATAAAAAGGAGTACATTTTGTAAAGAGTAACAAAGGAGTTGGAATGGTATGTTTACTATGTTAACGATTCTGTTTGGTAAAATTACATGTACATTAAAGCGGTTCTATTTGCTGCTCACCCCAAATGTACACTGCATTCACTGATCTCTCTCTTCCCTCATAAGTGTAGCTTCTGCTGTCCACACTACAGAGGGGCCCCTCCCAGGGAATAGGGCCTTCACCCTCCATTACCCACCCCGTACAGGCTTCCCAGACCTTCTCCCACCCCCTCTCGGTCATCCCCATTCTAGGACGTTGGACACAGCTGCCCTGACCCTGCTCTGATGTCCCCATCCCCTCAGTCATCTCTTACCTGCCCTGTACTGCCCTAAGCCTTCTGGCTACTACCAAGGTACTAGAGCTGCCTAGTGTTTAATCCTATGCATGCCCCAGTATATGGATTTAGTCTTCTTTTACACTGTGAACAAATGTGAACCTAAAAGAGCCAATATTTCATGATGGATCCTGAGTGGCTAACTAGGCCTAAATTTAAAACAGAGCCAAGCAGCGACTGACTGACTAGAGAACACACACGTCCTCTGGGTTCTTGAAAACCCACATCTTTTTAACTTTGGGACTTTCACAGTTCACCTGAACCAACCAATCAGAGCTCACCTGCCTCAGCCAATCAGGTCTCAGCAGCATTCACCAATCGGAGCACAGCTGTATTGACCAGTCAGAATTCAGCTGTATCAACCAATGAGAACTAAGCAAATGTTGGCCATACGTGGTGGTTCACGCCTGTAATCCTAGCACTCTGGGAGGCCCAGGCGGGAGGATTGCTGAAGGTCAGGAGTTCGAGACCAGCCTGAGCAAGAACGAGACCCCCATCTCTACTAAAAAAATAGAAAGAAATTAGCTGGACAAGTAAAAAAATATATATAAAAAAAATTAGCTGGGCGTGGTGGTGCATGCCTGTAGTCCGAGCTACTTGGGAGGCTGAGGCAGTAGGATTGCTTGATCCCAGGAGTCTGAGGTTTCTGTGAGCTCCGCTGACACCACGGCACTCTAGCCTGGGCAACAGAATGAGACTCTCTCTCAAAAAAAAAAAAAAAAGAATTAAGCATGTTTCAATCCTACATTTGCATAAACTGCCCAAATTGAAAAGGTGGGCAGGGACTTCTGCTGTATAACCCAGCCCTCATTTTGTTCTCTGGAGGGCAACTTGTTTTACTGTTGTTTGCATACTGTTTACTTAATAGTCTCTTTCCTCCAAATTTATTTTTGGAGAACTTGTGTCCACTACACTTATTAGTTTTTCAGACGAAATCATTCTGTCCATACGTTCATACACTGGGTTTTGAGGGAGGTATCATATTTTTGCTCATTGTATACACCTCTTTACGGAGTTCAATATTGTGGGTACGTTGATGCCCCCTCGTGACAGAAGCCTGAATTGCAGCTTGAACATCACTGAGCAGGAAGGTGGGAGGGAGGGGCTGTGGCTCAAGCCCACCCTGCAGAGCTTTCTTGAAGTTTGGGTGGAAACGAAGGCACTCCCAGCGTTCAGGAATACTGACAGCCTCCACACAGCAACTTCAGTCTCTTACTATGCTTAAGAGAAACCTGTAGGTGAGAGGAATAAAAGATCATTTAGATTTTTATGATTTGAGGCTTCTGGATATATAGCAATACACCTATAATTTTATAACCCACGTGTGCCCTGGTTATCACCATCATTCCATGTAAATACATTTCTATAAAATATTTTGAATTACTTCACGACAAAATTTTAATATTTTTAATATGGAACTGGTTTTTCATCATATGATGCTCTAAAGCTCTAAACTTTATTTCTCCACTAGGGGTCCCACGTGTGTTCCCGCCGCCGTACTCGCGGGAGGTGCTGGTGCTGCGATTAGTGAGCCTGCCCCCGTCCAGAGTGCGGAGGTGTTCGGTGGCCGCAAGGACGTCACCATGCCTAAAGCACCGAAGGGAAAAAGTGCAGGACCGGAAGAAAAAGTCATCCATCCGTATAGTAGAAAAGCAGCTCAAATGACAAGAGAGGCCCACAAACAAGAAAAGAAGGAAAAATTGAAGAATGAAAAGGCCTTGCGTCTCAACCTTGTCGGTGAAAAGCTTCAGTGGTTTCAAAATCATCTTGATCCCCGAAAAGTGAGATATTCAAAGAAAGATGCTTGTGAATTAATTGAAAGGTATTTAAATCGATTCAGCAGTGAGCTGGAGCAGATCGAGTTACAGAACAGCATCAAAGGCAGGCGGGGAAGGCGGCACTGTTCCCGGGAGACAGTCATCAAGCAGACCATGGAGCGTGAGCGGCAGCAGTATGAAGGTTATGGCCTCGAAATTCCAGACGTTGTGAATGCGCGTCATCTGAAAACTTTCAGGGAATGTAATCTAGATCTGAAGAAATTGTCAAACATCACAATGAGAAAAATTTGTGCTAATGATGCAGTTCCCAAGAAGTGCAAGAAGAAAACTATTATAACTGTAGACGAAGAGTTTCGGGCTTTGAAACTAAAAGATGAATCAAGTGACTCAGAAGAGGAAATGACTGCGGTGGCCTAATTGTCTTTCCTTCAATTGAAAATAACTAGTTTGAGACCTGTAAGTTATACTAATTATCGTACATAATTGTTGAGATGCAAGAATTTGTTATTTAGCTCATTTTCTTATATGATTAGAGTGTCATCTGCAGTTTCAAAAACGGTGTTAGGGTTTTTATTTAGAAATGAAGATTGCTTTTTATTTACATTAAATTGCTAAAATAGAAGTGATCTGCAAAACTGTTTAATCTGAATTTCGGGGGTGGGGAGCAATATGAGTGAAGACAAAAAATGTTTTAATTTTTTTCTCCTGTGTATTTAGGATTATGTAATCTGACATTTTGGTAAATGGACAGTAACCTGTTTTCTGAAAGGTTCCTGTGGATACTTCTTGAGCTGTGATGACAGCAAAATTGTCTTTCAGCAATTGTGTCACACTAATCCTCCTCTTAAACATTAAGCCTTTCTTCTTTTATTATAAAATAGGGGGAAAATGTGATATGGAATTTGTATACACTTATGGATTGTACATTAATTATTACTTTCTGAGCCAGAGTTAAATGGTAAAAACAATAAACTGATTATTGATCTCCCAAAAAAATACACTTTATTTCCCCCACTACCTTAGTTAGGGAAATCCAATTCCCTTACCATGATTTTCATTAATATTACAGACATTAGTACACTTAACTTTGAGTGCCTATATATACAAATGTCTTTTTAAACATTTTTTGTAAGTTCCTGAAGTATCCTCTCAAAACCCTGGAAACTAAAATTTTTATTAACGTAATGAATTCAAAATACTGTTCCTAATTTATATTCCTAACATCACAGCAAGAAAGTTCCTGTTTCTGCACACTTTAGAAAACTATGAATGGTAGCTAATCTCATAGGCAAAAATCATCCTTCAATTTTGTCTTCATAATAGCTCATTTTGCTGCCTACCAAAAATTCCATCCTATGGATCTGACATAATCAATTTTCATAACCTTATGTTTTCCAGAGTGTTCTGATATTCCCTATTTCTACATTGTGTAGATGGCATCTTTTCAGAGTCTCTGCTCTGCTTAAGGGCACACTTCAGGGCAGAGTTCACGTGGCTGTTTTCACTGGTGAGCTGAGTGTGTCCTCCTGGAGCCCAGCAATGGTCTCATGAGAATTCTAGTATTGTGATCACACAACATGGTCAATGTATGAGTGTGTGTGTAAGCGTGTGGGTGCGTGTCACTCAACACACAGCATTTCCCTCTGCTTCCTTCTGACTCTCTACGCCATCGTATACCATTGGGTCTCCT
>CAUYRB010053166.1:0-10412 GCA_963574695.1 Propithecus perrieri
TTATTTTAAAACCCCCACCCACCCACCACAACCCACACACACACACCAACACCATCACTCCCCCCCCCCCCCCCCCCCCCCCCCGCTACACCCTAGTCATCAGTTTTAGCATGGTTCCTCCCGCACCTACGATGGCCAAGATTTACTCATAGATGAAATGGTAAAAAATAATAAATTAATACATAAATGAAATGAAAGGAAGTGAATCCAGCCTTCACTTTGAGAGTAGGGTAACAGAATGAGATTGCTGGACTAGGAGTCTTCAAGGTGACATTCATTTGTCAGGAAATCTTCATCAATTCAGCGTACGTGAATCTTCGCTCCTTCGTGTGCACAATAAGGGAAGTTATACCCTCTGTACCTTTCAAGTGTTTTAAGGAAATCAGACGAGATGATGGATGTCCAAATGCTGTGTGGGTGAACTATTTCGATACTATTTGCATCTCTATACTTCTTTTAAAATTTTTGCTTTTTTTTTCAAATTTATTTATTTTTAATTGACAGATAAAATTGTATGTATTTATCATGGACAGCGTAATATCTTCACGTTGTCTTTTGTCTCCTTTTAGAGGGTGACTTCCTGAAGTGTCGTAAACGAGAGGTGTAAAGGCATGGAACAGAACTGAATCAAGAGTTTTTAGCCCTTTCCTTAAATTCCATTATCCAATTACACAAAGTCATTTTTATTTTTAATATGAACACCTTCAAAGGCCACGTTTTATTTTAGGTGAAGAAGTATCATACACAGAATAAAGATCGTGAATATTAATATTAACGGCAACCATTGCTTCTTTGATCTGTGGCATAATGAGCATGTTTATCCAGCTCCAAGTTATGTTATTGTTGCTGTTGTTTAAAATCAGAGAAATTCCACATGCTAATCCCCTCATATATCACTAAACATCTTGCCACTTTCTGCTTTATATAACTATCTTGACTAATATTAGTCTTCTCTCCCACCTTCATAATATTTTCAAATATAAACATGCACTGGAAGGAAATGACTAAAACGTGGGTTGTGGTGACATTAATAACCGTGCATTACAGATTGCTAAGGCTGCATGCAAGAGGCTCGAGTGTGTAGCACACCAATAACCACTATATCGAGTGTCACTACTATAAACAAATAGATTGACTCCCCCATTTTTCAAGTTTAAAGATACTTTAAAGTTCAGCATTAGTCAATGAATCATCGTAAGATATTATAAGCTAGAAAAGTCTCTGAGAAATACATTCGTGAGTAGAAAAATTCCTGTCTCCCTTATTTTAAATAATTCTCCCGTTGTCAGTATCTACTGCCTATTAGGTTAAGAAATACAGTCTATTTTATTTCCCTCCTTATAATTTATTTTCTAAAAATTGACTAGATATAATAAATGGTCTGTCAAAGTGTGCCCATTTTTGCTCTTTTATTTCCCCTTTTTAATGAGTCAGAACCATACAAAATTCAATTTTTCTGATCTCTCAAGAAAACAAATTTTGGATTAAATTATCCTTCTGAAATTTTTTGTTGTCACAATTTTTTTTTATTTCATTAAATTTGGCTTTGGTCTTTATTAATTCTCTCTTCCTAGCTACCTTGGTTTATTTTGTTTTTCCTTTCCTAATTCCTTAAAATGCTTTCCTGTTTTTATTTTTCCTTAATTCCTTTATCTTTAGTATTTATTCCTTAGTGACAAAGTCATTTAAGCTACAAAATGTCCCCTCTTAGTTCAGCTGTGCCTTTAGCATGAAGTTTTCTCCTCTTTGCTTTCCAGATAGTTTGTGATTTTTCCCTTTGTTCTGTCTTGATCCAAAGATTTTATGAGTGTGTTTCTTAGCATTCAAGCAGTAAAATGTTTTTAGTGACCTTTTAAACTATGTTGCCTAAAAATCTCTATTTATTAACTTTTTCTTCATGACTAAATCATGAGCACTTTTTTGTGTGAAAGTCATACCAAAAATATATAGCCTCTATCTGGGAAATATAAGTTTATGTTTCCAGTTATTATTTTGTTTGTTGATTGTGTTATTCAACTTCCTCAAGACTCATTTACGTTTCTACTAGATCTGTCCATTTTCCAAAACGGTATATTAAAGTTTCCTGTTATAAATATGTTCTTATCACATACTGCATTTGCATAGGTATTGCCTTGCACATTTAACTATTATATTTTTGATGCATAGAGGTTTGGAAATGTTATATTTCCTTTTATCATTTCTCAATATCCCTCTTTGTTCTCACTAGTGCTTAATCTTAAATGCAAGACTATTATTTTAATACATTGTGATATTAATGACACTGTGATACTAATATATTCCTTTCCCATTCTCTAATTTTTAGAGTTTTTTAAATAGGTGTTTTGTTAGTTTTATTTTGTTTAATATTGCCTTGTATTTTTTTATGACTCTCTTCACAATCTTATTTTCAAGTTTTCTGTATTTATTTGTTTTAAATGCGATTATCATATAGTTTATAACTGAGTTTTGTGCTATAATGCAACAAAACAGTCATCTTCAATGAGAGCACAATCCACTTGCATGTGCCATAATGGCTAATATACTTTATTATATATGTTTCATCTTACTTTGTAATTGCTAAATATTTCAAATTGTTGTTTCTTCTTTTTTTATTTTCCTTGGTTTTGTTAGTTTGATTAAGCCTCTAATTATTCTAGTTTTTCCCCCTTGTTAATTTGCAAATTCTATAATACTTTTTCCATTTTATTAACATTTCACAATTAGACATACATTTCCTACTATTTTTTAAAAATAAGTTACCAAATATTTCCCCCACCAAGATGTAGTATTTCACTCTTAAAGGTGGTTGTTTTCCCTACCCAAATGTTTTTTTCCTTATTATATCCATCTATTTATAATTATGCCCTGTTCTGAGATATTTTGTCCAATGGAACTTCTAGTTCTCAAAGTTCAGTACTATGATTAATCTCATCTTTAATTCATCAATCAATTATTTGGTTGGAAAATCATGTTTTCAGCTTTAGAAAGTTAAGTACTCTTTTAAATTTAACATTCAACTCAAAGGTCTCCTAGCATTTGGTTTTGTTTTGTCTTTGTTTTTTTTCTTTTTTTTCCCTGCTAGGCTCATGTTGTTTCTTCTAACCACTCTCCCCTCTACGGATATCAAAAGGGACTTGTATGTGGATGGGAACGTGCTTCGACAGATCACAGAGGAGAGCACAATATCCTTGCGCGTGATGGAAGGGAGAGGGGCATCTCCCTCTTACAGGCACAGTTCGGACGCGGCAAGCCTGCCAGCACCTGCTGAGGTCCCTGGTCTGCCTTGGGGACAGGGAGGACCCCCGCCTGTTCCGCTCTTGCTTGGTCTCCTGGAGGCCCAGGGGACCTGGCACAATCCCAGGGACCTGTGGTTGGCACAAAGATCCTCAGATTTCCATGAGCCAAGCTTTCCTGGATCTGCTGCTTTCTGGCCTCACCTCAGGCTCCCTGTGGCCACTTTCCAGACACAGGACCAGCCCACGGAGAAAGCCATGAACCCTTTCTCTCCACCAAGACTCCCCAAAGCCAAGTCTGCCACTGTGCCCTGGTACCTCTGGGGCCCTTTAGCCACCAGGAGAGGCCCCTATGTGAGAGCTGGGCATGGAGGGGAAGGATCTACACACAAGGCCACCACCAGTTTCCTGCTATACCCACAACCTGTATTCCCAGCCGGGCTTTTGAACATTGGTTTAAAAAATCTAGTGCCTTCAAACCCGCTTTTCCGATGCTAATCACCTCCCTCTAATCCAGCAGTCGCCAAACCAGGCTGCACACTGGAATTCTCTGGAGGTTTCTTAAACATCCTGACTTCTGAGGCCCAACCAGAGTTAGTAAATCAGAGCCACCGGAGCTGTGTAACACGACGTTGGTCATAGCTGCTTCCCACATCGAAGCATAAAGCTTCCTGAGTCACAGAACAACGTCGCATAACACTTTGGAGCATCTCTACAACACCTCAGCAAGCCCAACACAACGCAGAGAACAAAACACGCACTTTGCCGGTAGTGGGGGTAGAAACAGGAAGAGTCCTTAGGAAGCTTGTGGGCAACACGAGGGACAGACATAAAGGAAGGGTTGTCATGCAGAACAAGCAGGAACCCACAGGGACAGCTGAGGGAGGATGGCGGCCTGCGGGGGGAGCGGTTGCACTGTGCAGGGGCGTTGGGGGAGGCTTCCGAGAAGGCGGCAGGCCCCGGCCGGCCCAGTGGAGGAAGGACGAGTTTCCCAGAGGGACAGGATTTCGGTTTCTACATCTGTTTAAATGAAGTGTCGCTATGTTTTGATGTTAAAGGGGGGCATTTTGTGCACAGAGACCATGGTTTGTAGCCACCAGATTTTATAAACTAATATTTGAATCATTCAAATTACAAATGCAAAAGTCCAATTTTCATAAACCTGAAATTCAACTTACAAATCTTATATACTAATTATAACCAGTACTTTAAAACTTAATCAAATTCTTTCATACATTTCTATATCTCAAGTCTAAAATCAATTGCTTAATCATGTATTTTAAATTTTAAGTGCAAGAGAATTGATCACATTCTCTTACATATAAAATTCTCTTAAGAATTACATATACTTTAAATACCAAAAGCATGCAGATTATCTTAATGATAATAAATTGTCCTTCTGCTTGAAAGTGTGAATTTCCAAAGGTTGATTTATTCATTTTTTTTTTAAATGAAAATTCTCAGGAATAGGAAATCTACTCACCTTTCAAGAGAAGAGTTGTACCTTCGCAAGCAAACATGGGTGTCTCCCACAGATGAGTTCCAACGCTAAGGACCAGCAGCCACATCTGTGCTTTTACCAGGGCCACAGAGCCACATGCTGAGCTGTCTTCACGATGCAAACAGTAGATCATTTCTAGACCCTTAAAAACAAATCCTTTGATTTGAGTCTCTAGCCCCTTGGTTACAAGTAAATTCCTTCAACTAATCTCTTTTACTGCTGGGAGGAAGTTGTATTTTTTTTACATGTTTACTGTCTGGCGAGGCCACTCCTCGATCTGATTGATCCTGCCCAACACCAATGCCTGACCCAGCTCTGAGGTTGCAAGACTAAGTCACGCTCATGACAAAAATGACAAATGTGGCTTCTGCTTCAGCGAGTTTAGCCTGAGGAGCATGGAGGGAAATCATACACTATCCTTTAGGACTCTAAACCCTAGCCTCTAGCCCTAGGCTGAAGAGCACTAGGAATGCTTAAAATCAGGTGACTCAGAATGACAGTCATATGACGGGGTGACCAGCCTTACTCTTCCATTCAAAGTGGGGAAGTTAGTGCCACCTCCACCCCAAGAAGCCAAATTACAGGGGAAATTATATTACTATAAAAGAATTTTGAATGATGCCAAATGTTGAGCTCGGATATGAGTACGTGTATAGTATGTGTGAGTATATGTATAGTTCCAAGGAATGTCTGAGATTGGAAAGTTAAAAGAAAAACCCCAACCCCGACAAAATTAGCTTTCCCACTTAAATACCGTATCAAATGAATCTACTACCTTCCTTGAAACATTGTGAACTTTAGCAGGTTTTCTAACATCAGTGAGGTGTTAACTTTGCAAAAATAATGACAGAGTTATTTCTGCAGGAGATCTAAATGAATTCAACATTCATTTCTCAAAAAGCAACTGAATTTCTCTATTTAAAAGCCTTCACGAAAAACATTAGTTATAAATGTTTTCAGATACTAGATTATTAGACAAAACTTTGCAATGTCTCAAGTTATTATTCTCATGTCATAAATAAACAAGGACCAGAGAAATTATGTGCATGTGTTTACAAAATAACTACTGAAGGATGCTACATTAGCATAGTTAAATAGCATTACGAAACTTCCAGCTGAGCCAAACTCCTTCTCCTTCAGCCTCATAGATAGGTAGGGTTAACCAGCCCTGGAGGGGAAACCGGACTGCAGCAACTGAAATTTGTCTTATACATTACAATACCAATGCAAGACAGTGGAGTTTTCATCTATGTTTGTGAGTTTGTTGTTATTTTCTGTTTGTTCTCTTTTTATTTCCCCTATAGTCACTAAATACTCCAGTTGGACTTCTCCTCCTTTGATTCAACTGACCTACTGTTTCATGAGGGAGGGGTACCCGAAGTCACAAGTTTAATAATTATGGGGTTCTCTTTTGTAATATGCAAAGTATCTGGACAGGAATATATTTAAGGTGGTAATAACAATTATCATGGTACTTATAATTTGAAAAATTACTGCACTTACCAGACTTAAGGAATTTCTTGTATACTAACCACCATTTTGTGTGCAAAAGAACAAAAGGGTTCCCTTGGAAACTAGAAATCAGTATTAAATGGAAAGAGGCAGAAAATAAACAGCACATCCAATGATCTGAGAAGAGTGATAAGAATGTTCTTTTTCAATCCTCTGAAAAAGCGATTTTAATCAACCCTCTTTCCTACTATAACCTGCTAGACAGCAGCGGTGCCGACCAGAAGCTGGGCTCTCTGCTATTTTTGTTGCTCACGGTTATCCTGCTAAATGCGATCGCCTTCCCTGACTTCCTCACCTTATGTAACCCAAAGCCAGTGACTTTTCTTTCTCATCTATTGGAAGAGAAACTGTTTTCATTTAAAAGGAAAGAAGAGTTTTGTGGCCTAGCGAAATTATTCTTTTGGGTTATGTTACATTTAGAGAAGGGAAAAGTTACATTGACATCTATATTGCTGCATGAACTTATAAAATATACATGCCATGTCTCTCCTTCTTCTGAGCACTTAATAAGCAACATGGTTAAATTACTTCAGTTGATTCTATGTTGATTGCCACAAATCAGAGATTGGAAAGTCATAATTTTCTAGGAGCATTTATTGAGGTACTATTCGCTCCACCACACCATAAGAAGTGCTAAGATGTTGTTTATAATTTGAGATAGGGCTTGTCTCTATATATAGAGTTCCAGTAATCTGGAGTGAGTCCAGATGGATGAATAAATGTTATCACTGACAGAGGCAGCCGGTCTATACAAGTCCCTATCCATTTCTTGCCAACTTTTCGTTTTTATGCGTATGTACATATAAACACACATTAGTAGGAGAGATGCATTTGTCACATGAGCGATAAGAGCGTTGAGACCAAATCTGCTTGGTCAGGGAAAGTTCGTGGGATGCAACGTGAGTTTCACATTGTGCTCCGCAGACAAAAATGCTTGGCTGGAGGGAGGATGCTCATGGCACCAGAGATGGGCTCCATCCATCCAGCTGCTGTTATCTGGCAGATATTTACTGTTGAAAGTACAAATTCTTTCTACATCATTAGCCCAATAGAGCTCGCCGTACACAGCAAGTGCCCTGGACAAATGATGTGAGACTGACAGAGGAACAATTGAAAACCAGTGTCATGAAATGATTTCACCCCTGTGAGTCTGTCAACCTCTTTTAGAGACCAGTTACTTAGCAAACACATGCAAACATCAAACATACCATCAGGACTGACGGCCAGTGGTCCAAGCTCCAGGGGAAGGTATCACGGCTGTCCTCGTGACGCAGACACAGATTACACCGTCTCCGTCAAGATCCCCGACTGTCCTCTAGGCTTTGGAGACTTTCTCCCACCGTGTTGCCCGGTACAGGACACGGGGTCCTAAGAGGAGGAGCCTCCGTATTTTTTGTTCTCAACTGTATGCCCAATACTTTGCACATGGTAGTAAACTAAACCATATGAAGTTGTCGTTTTGCAAGTAAAAAAAAAAAAAAAGTTTAAATTTTCGTCAATTTCACGTTTCTTGTAATAAATGAATAAAAAAATGCTTCTCTTGATTGGAAGCAAAAGGACAGTGAAGCTATAGAGATAGGCAATCGTGTGCAGAAAAGAACATTTTCTTATACAAAAACAGAATTTTTCCTGCTTGAATAGGTTAAATATTTCATTTTCAACATCTGGCCTGATCTTGCCTATTGGCTTTCTTGATCATCAAGTGCTCAGGATCAAGAAAGAAAAAAATTTAGCTCCTAGATTTCTTTGTTGATTATAACTACTCATTCAAAGGCATCATCTTGGGAGTCCAGTGCTATTAATTTCCAGTGAACTTGACCCTTGCTTTTATCTCACTACATGCCACAGAACTTTAAGTTTGTTACATTTTGAAGACTTATGAAAACATAAGTAAAAGAAGGACTGGAGGTGGATAAATACCGCAGTGTTCGGAAAGGGAGAGAAAGGTGGTAATACAAGCTGTAGAGACTGGCAAGTTTGATGTTCGGTGGAGGCAATGTTTCAGACAAATTAATAAACAGATAATGTGTGAATAATTTAGTTTTGGAGTAAAGAGACAACTCATCAGGAGTGAGGAAGGATTTGTGGTAATCACATCATGGAAGTTCTCCTTCTTGCCTACAAGGTATGCTATAGACAGCACAACTCTGTATTGAAGGGTCATTTGAAAAAAATATCCATGATACTTTTATGGTGGTATAAAAAGTTATGGCGTGAGTTTTAATGTATTTACACAGAATCGTGATTGACTGAATATCCACTTCAGGATTACTATGGGTCAATTTAACAGAGAGAGGTCTTTGAGGTCGTAGGACTCTTGGTCTTCTGCCAAATCCACTTGAACATTATTACCAGTGACCTAAATGAAAACATGATGGCAAACGGATCAAATCTGTTTTATTCTTCCTTTATAGCTTATAAACTTCCCTCGAAGAATTGCTGTAGCTGAGTCTCTTACGTGTCACTTGTTCTATTTGAAATTTCCCTTATGATTTCTTCTTCTAGCATTCAGATAATTTTGCTTTACTTTGCAAACACATATGATTTCCTAGTTATTTTTTATATTGTTTTTTTATTTCACTGCATGTATGGTCAAAGTCCATTCTATTGGTTCTCTAACAGTTGTTGAGGTTTACTTTATAACTTAGCACATGGTCAGTTTTTGTGTCCCATGTATATTCATAAAGAAAGTATGTTCTCTATTTGTGTTGAAAGTAAAGTCATTTATATCTATTAGATAGTCAACTCTGATAAATATTTATTTTTTCTGATTGATATATCAAAGGCTAATTGCTGATTTATCTATTTATCTCCATAGTTCTTTCAGTTGTTTATTTTTGAAGGTAATTTTTAAATGCATACATATTCATTTTTATTAGACTTTCTTAAAAATTTGTGTTTTTACTAATAGATACCATGTTTTTAGTTTATATTTGTCTATTAAATCATATTCTACCCCTTTCATCTTATTGAATTTATTTATAATAGATTTTAATATCCTCATCTTTTGATCAGAGAGTTAAATCCCTAGACATCCTAGTTCCTGTTTCATATGTCATATTGTATGCACTGTCCCGTCAATTTCTTAGGGTTCTCAATATCTAAAACCCATCCCCTGGGCCCCAACCCAGTTCCTTGACAAGACAAATGCTTAATAGCCCTGCTTTCCCTTGGTTCTTCCATAATGGCCCTGTGCTTCCAGTTCAATCTTGCCATTCACCCAGCTCTGCTGGTATCATCTGAAAAATCAATATATAGGTATATCTCTTTTTTTAAGTGATTGGTTATTTTGACAATAGTAATATTGATTTCATTTCCTGTCTAATAGTGGCCTTCCTGGTCTTATCTCTTTTTTTTTTTTTTTTGGAATATTTCCTCAAAGAGGATTGGCAAAATTTCTGAGGCTTTGCTTCCCTAAGACTGTCTTTATTCTTGTGTTTAAAATTGATAGCTTAGTTAATATAAAACTCTAATCAAGTAAATTTGTTTTTTTTTCTTTTAATACTTAAAAATACTACTTCATTGTGTTTCTCACAAGAAAGTTGGTATAAATCTGATCCTTGTTCCTTTGTATAAGAGTTGTTTTTTAATCTCTGGAGGTTTTCAGAAATTTCTTGTTTTTTTGATAATCTCACATTTCATTACAATGCATCTACATGTGGGCTTTCTTTTTAGTTTACAGCACATAGCAGTCTTTATAATCTGAGGGTCTCTATGTTCTCAGGGTAAGAAATGATGTTATTGTAATCTCAATTGTTCTCATTTTCTTCAACTTCTGTTATATTTTGAAATTTCTATATCTAGCCTCCATATTTCTTTCAGCAATTCTTTTACATTTTCCCTCTTTTTTTTTTTTTTTTTTTTTGAGACAGAGTCTCACTGTGTTGCCCGGGCTAGAGTGCCGTGGCATCATCCTAGCTCACAGCAACCTCAAATTCCTGGGCTCAAGTGATCCTACTGCCTCAGCCTCCCGAGTAGCTGGGACTACACGCATGTGCCACCATGTCCGGCTAATTTTTTCTATTTATATTTTTAGTTGTCCGATTAATTTCTTTCTATTTTTAGTAGAGATGGGGTCTCGCTCTTGCTCAGGCTGGTTTCGAACTCCTGAGCTCAAACAATCCGCCCGCCTTGGCCTCCCAGAGTGCTAGACTAGCTGATTTTTT
>CAUYRB010053168.1:0-19218 GCA_963574695.1 Propithecus perrieri
GTGGCTCACGCCTGTAATCCTAGCTCTCTGGGAGGCCGAGGCGGGTGGATTGTTTGAGCTCAGGAGTTCGAAACCAGCCTGAACAAGAGCGAGACCCCGTCTCTACTAAAATTAGAAAGAAATTAATCGGACAACTAAAAATATATAGAAAAAATTAGCCGGGCATGGTGGCTCATGCCTGTAGTCCCAGCTACTCAGGAGGCTGAGGTAGGAGGATCACTTGAGCCCAGGAATTTGAGGTTGCTGTGAGCTAGGATGATGCCATGGCACTCTAGCCCGGGCAACACAGTGAGACTCTGTCTCAAAAAAATAAAAAAATAAAAAAATAAAAAAAATAAAAAAATAAAATAAAATCGATAAACTGCTAGCTAATCAAGGAAAAAAGAGAAAAGATAAATAAATTCAGAAATGAATAAGGAGATATTATAATTACTACCACAGAAATATGCAAAATTATTACAGATTAATATTAATAGGTATATGCTAACAAATTGGAAAACCTAGGGGAAATAGATAAATTCTTGGACACATACAACCTGACAAGGTCGAACTAGGAAGAAATAGAAAACCTGAACAGACCAATAACATGTGACGAGATTAAATCCATAATAAAAAGTGTCTCCTGGCAAAGAAAAGCCCAGGACCAGCTGGCTTTACTGCTGAATTCTACCAAACTTATTTAGGAGAAATAAAACCAATTCTTCTGAAACTACTCCAAAAATTTCTGTTTATATAATTAACCATCTACATATAGTTGCTCTGCTCCATTCTACATCTTTTAAAAGCCATTATTTCTCAGTCTAAATAATGTGTGATGTTCAAGTAACAAAAACACAAAGATGCAAGGTGAGAACAGAGTCAATACAAATCATCCATAACTCAGCTCTATTGCTGTGTGCCCTAAGCCTTCCAGCCAGAGCATGAGGAGAATCGGGAATTAAGTCACTCTTTAAAAGAGTTAATCTCATAAAGATAACACACATTAGATTGGAGTTCTGAAGAAGTTGGCTTAAACAACAGGCTTTCTCCCAAGTAAAAAGCAGGAAATACCTGCAAATCTAATAAAGATTTGCCAAAAAGTGAAAAAACCTGCAATTCAATTAGTAATGGTAATCTGTCTACATAACAAATGTACATTTCCAGTATTATGGTAAACTAGGTAACCTAGCCAACCCTCAGGTGAAAAAAAATAGAACCTGGTGTAATAAAATCTAAAACCATCTCTTTAAATGTACTAGTGATCTAGCAAGAAAATAAGGAATAGTCAGGCCAAAAACTAAGTGAAGCGGGGGTCATCCATTCTGAGACATCATAAAACAGGGGCCTAGTGTAAGGGCAAATCAGCAATAAATCTATTCTTCCCTCCTCCTACCCTAAGAGACTACAGGGAAAATTCTCTGCCTCAAACCTTACTACTGAGTAGAAAAGAAAACAAAATCTTACCTGAGAATTTGTAAACAAACAAGTAGGCTTATAGCCTGAATTCACATTATCTAGATGGTCAAGCTGAAAACTTAGTTTGAAGTGTTCTTGGACAAAATGTACCCTCAGGCACCTGGTAGAAGGAAACCTACCTTTCGTTACAAGCCTCAAAGAATTCCCACAGATAAAGTTCCATAAAACATAATATTGTAAACAAAAATCACAAAATACAAAAGGAAACAAGATACCATCATAGAAAGCCAGCAGAAACTGGAGTTATCATAATCATAGACTTCAGATACAGAATTATCAGAAACAGAAGGTAAAATTAAAGAAAGGAAAAAATATGTAAGAATAATAAATATAACAAATGACCAAGTATGTTAGAAAAAGAGCCAAATAAACCTTATAGAAAGGAAATTCAAGGCCGGGCACAGTGGCTCACGCCTGTAATCCTAGCACTCTGGGAGGCCGAGGCGGGTGGATCGCTCAAGGTCAGGAGTTCGAGACCAGCCTGAGCAAGAACGAGACCCCATCTTTACTAAAAAATAGAAAGAAATGATCTGGACAACTAAAAATATATATATAGAAGAAATTAGCCGGGCATGGTGGCACATGCCTATAGTCCCAGCTACTTGGGAGGCTGAGGCAAGAGGATTGCTTGAGCCCAGGAGTTTGAGGTTGCTGTGAGCTAGGCTGAAGCCACGACACTCATTCTACCCGGGCAACAAAGCGAGACTCTGTCTCAAAAAAAGAAAAAAGAAAAAAAAAAATAGAAAGGAAATTCAGCTGCTAAAACCATAAACCAATGAGTGGGTTTAACAACAGATTAAAATACAGATAAAGAGAAAATTAGTGAAATAAAAAAATTCTAAAATTCTTATAGAACCACAAAAGACCCCAAATAGCCAAAGCAATACTGAGCAAAAAGAACAAAGGTGGAGGCATCACACTATTTGACTTCAAAATACACTACAAACCTATATTAATCAAAACAGTATGATGTGGCTTAAAAATAGACCATAAACCAATGAAACAGAATAGAGAACCGGAAATAAATCCACATATTTACAGCCAACCGATTTTTGACAAAGTCACCAAGAATACATCAGGGAAGGACATCCTCTTCAATAAATGGTGCTAGGAAAACTGGATACCTGAGTGCAGAAGAACGAAACTAGACCCCTATCTCTCTCATATATAAAAATCAATTCAAAATGAGTCAAAGACTTAAACATAAGATCTGAAACTATAAAACTACTAGAAGAAAACGTAGGGGAAATGCTTTAAGACATCAGTCTGGGAAAAGATTTTTTAGATAAGACTTCAAAAGCACAGCCAACAAAAGCAAAAATAGACAAATGGGATTATACTAAACTAATAATCTTCTGCACAGCAAAGGAAACATCAACAGAGTGAAGGGATAACCCCTAGAATGGTCAAAAATATTTACAAACGATTCATTTGACAAGGGACTAACATCCAGAATGTATAAGGAACTCAACTCAATAGCAAAAAAAAAACCATGTTCTTACTCACATGTGGGAGCTACAAAAATTGATATCATGGAGGCAGAGAGTGGAATGATACTTACCAGAGGCTGGGAAGGGGCGAAGGGCTGGATGAAGAAAAGTTGGTTACTGTGTACAAACATACAGTTAGATAGAAGGAATAAGTTCTGGTGTTCAATAGCATAGTAGAGTGACTATAGTTAACAAAAATTATGTATATTTCAAAATAGCTAGAGGAGAAGATGTTCCCAACACAAAGAAATGATAAATGTTTGAGGTGATGGATGTCCTAAGTACCCTGATTTGATCATTACACACTGTATATATGTAAGCATGTATCAAAATATCACTTGTACCCCCAAATATGTACAATTATTATGTATCAATTAAGGAAAAGGACAACATGACTGACAATTGTCTTTCATTTTTTGTTTGTTTGTTTAGAGAAAGAGTCTCTGTTGCCCAGGCTAGAGTGCAATGGCATGATCATAGCTCACTGCAGCCTTGAAATCCTGGCCTCAAGTGATCCTACATCCTCGGCCTCCCAAAGTGCTGAGATTACAGGTGTGGGCCACTGTGCTCCAGCCCAACTATCTTTTGTCTCCTTTGAAGTCTATCCATTTCCTAGCATAAAGATAACACTAAATGTATTTCTTAAAGTAATTGCCTTTGAATTACTTTGGCAGACTTTTTAAAGTAGACACTCTACTTAGGAGTTTAACTCTTTCTTTGTGTGAGGGCATATTTCCTTATGAGTTTCTTCAGCTTAAGATGACCATCAGCTGAAGCCACCTCTCTGTCAACATCACATTTTGTGGATCACTGAAACAACTTTTACTTTTGGTGCTTCGACCAAAGGGATAGAAGCTACACCATCTACTGCTTCATAGACGTGTCTGTATAGAACTTCTAAGTCCCATTTCTGTGAAAAGAAATTCTTTCCTGTGCGTTTCCTCAACTACTAGTTAAGGGATTTTCATATATTAATGAAGTTTTGTTTCTTACTTGAAAACTAGTTGTGCCCTAGCCCAAGAAATTGCTAAAACAGTTTCATAACTCTCTCTTTTTCTTTTTCTTTTTTGTTTCCTTACACCCTATATGGGAGATTTATCACATCATCGACCTCAGACAAAGGAGAATTTGATGAGGAACTCTATGTGAGAATTATTTCCTGTCTAAGAACAATCACTGTCTTAGTTTTTTCACCTTTTCTTCAACAACATTAGGACTATATGTTGTCTTTCTTTTCAGGACTCTTTGTAAAACAAAAGAGAATTTTTATGCCACTTGGGATTTACTACAAATGCAGTTGATGGAAAACAGCAATTGAGGTGAGGCTGTAAGACAGTAGGCTAGGCACACCTCCTGGATTACTGTGGTGGCTTGGATACCCAAAACTTGTGGCAATTTATTCAAATGTGTGCTGTCACAAAATGACAAGGTTCTACCTTTAATGAAACTTCAGGATCACCCAAAGATAGTTGAGCCAAAAAACATTAAATCTGTAAACACCAATGACCAGGTATTGCAAAACTTAAGGAATTTATTTGAAATTCTACCTTTGAATAACTGGATTTCAGAGTTAGCATTTTGCATAATTCAGCATATTTCTTTTCTATCTGTTAAAGTCTACAGAGAGCAGATTTTTTATTTATTCCAAGAAAGAAATTGGAGACTTACTTCATTGAAAGTTATGATATCAAATATCAAGACCAACCATGAGAATTGTTAATTTGCTGCTCAGACCTTTGCGTTCATTGGCATTTCCTCTCCTTAGAGCATTAATTCTGAGTACAAAAGAATCCATCAAATATCTGTAACGCCAGACCATATGATTGCTTTTCAAGCAAGTTTTGCATGTTCTTACGCTCTTATACATAGCTCTCTCCATTGATGAAGACTGTTTCCTTCCCGAGACCAGAGAAAGAGGAGGTGTTTGGTATGAATTTTAAAATCACCATATGTGAGACATCTTTGGGAGAATTTCAGGTAAATAGTGTTATCCAGGCCCTGGTCATCCAGCTCTTTTGTTTTTCTTTGAGACAAATACTCCCTGTGATGACTTCACCTTTGGAAATGAGGCAAGGGGAAATATTCAGCAGATTTATGATACTCTCTCTATTCATCAGGTTGGCTCACAGGAAAAGGCCTGGCCCAATGGCATGAATTATAGATTCTAGGATATTGCAATGACTCTGGGATATCACTAGTGATCCCTGGGCACAAGGGAAAATTAGGTTCAACCTTTACAACTTTATCCTTGTGTTTTACTCTTCAAACAACACACACTTGAAAATCAATGACGATTCAACATTCCGCAAACACCCATAAGGTTTATCAAATGTGTTCCTACTATTTCAAGAAAAACTGAGTCACCTTTAAAAACAATGCATGGATTTTGTTCTTTTTAAATGTATGTTTTAAATATATGTCTTTATTCTAAAGACAATTTAAAGTTGTGGTATAGTTATGAATGCCACATTCCTGAGAATAAAAGCAGTAATAACACTGTACTAATTTAGACAATAGCAAACAATCCTAAATCTTTCCACAAATGGTTTCTTTCTTATTCTGACTACATGTCCACTCAGGGTATGTGGAGGGTGGGGGGCTCTGCTTTGTGCTGTTCTCACTCAGGGACCTAGTCTGATGGAGACCCTGCCATGTGGATATTGCTGGTCCCTATGGCGGGGGAAAGGGGTTAAATAATCACGTATCAGCTCTTAAATGCTTCTGCCGAGAAGACACATCTATAACTCTACTCACATTATATTAACCAAAGTCACATGAACATTTTCAAGATGGGCTAAGCCTGGAAGTAGAAGGGAACTGAACATTAGTGGGCAGCAAAGCCTACTATAACTATTTCCATTTCTTATAGGGCTTTCTACTTTTTGAAGCACTGACACATCCAAAGAAGAAAGTAACTGCCTATTAAAATGTTCATGCTCCATTCTTTACCCACAGGACCAGCTTCAGAGTGTGGGACTTGTGCTCAGAAGGGCGCCACAATTGGGGTTTAAAGTTTGCTGTTTTGAAATTCTTAGTAATCTTATCTTTGGACTTATGTTCTATAAATGAAGTCCAATGGGACAATGGGGCATGCACACAGAGGAGATACATGCAATATGCACATCTGCTACTGTTCCTTACCACCCCATTTGCATAAAACATTCACAATATCTCATGATCTCAGAATTCCAGTGTACCCACAATGCATGGGAGCTCAGTAAGAGTTGAATCAAGTACAAAGTAAGAGTGTTTATTGTTAGGTAGATAGCGAGGGATTCCAGGTCTCCTAGAGACAAAAGTGGGCCCCTGTCCTGGTGCTGCCCCACCTTAATCCTGTCCTTCCTTATTCCTGTCCTCAGGGACTGCCACACCTGGGGGAGGAGGGAACACCCCACGAATGTGCCAATCAGAACTTAGTGCTCCAATTGCAAAAGAATGCGGAGGACTCTCTAACCCAGAGGACAAGCAGCATAGGAACAACAGAGTCTGGAAAGTGACCTAGAACAACCGGGTTTCAGAGAGACTCACGAGAGATCTGCATGCGTAGTAACAGTCAGGTCATATAACTCCCAACTGTCCATCAAAGTGCTTCCATGATGACGTCTGAACCACAAGGAGGTCCCTATCTGGACACTATAAAACAAGACCCAGATCATAACCAACCTTTCTCTCTCTCTTGCTATGACAATGAGTCCAGTCATCATCTGTATCTTACTCTATAAACCTATATCTTGCTCTTGTTCTCTAATCCTATCTTTCTGTCCTCCATAAAGCTCATTTTCATGCTTACCTTTCTTTCAGTGTGTCTGGTCTTCGGTCAAGAGCTGTGTCTGGTGTGTCTGTTCTGCAGCCAAGAGCGCACCAAGAATTAACATTTCAGACTGCGACCTGACATTATGTCTACTACTAACTAAGCAGTGGTGCTGACAGCTCCAAGAGGTTACCAGCACTTGCTCTGAATGTAGAAAGAAGGCAATGGGTGTCTAAGAAACATCAATGACCAAGGAACACTATCATATCCTTTCTAACTCATATTACTTTTGCAGGATTCGCTAAAATATCAACTCACAAAAGGCAGATTGATTAGAAAAAAGGCATACAAATTTATTTAACCTGTACACCAGGGAGCCTTCAGAATGAAGACCCAAAGGTACAGAGGTAATTGTCCATTTTTATGCTTAGGTTCCACAAAGTGTGGACAGCCATGTAGAAATATGATTGGACAAAAAGGGTATGATCTAATGCTAATAGACTGAGTGGGGAAACCCAGCAAGCCTGTCTGTCTAGATTCTTCTCGGCCTCTTTGAGCATGCATTCCTTCCTTCTGGATGTGGGGGCAGGACCTCCTCTGGAATGAGGGTCTTATGACCTGTAGTCAAACAAGGTAGGTCAGATAATTTCTTTCTGGCCAGTTTTTACAAAGAAAGGTGGAGGGAAAGTTAGAGTAATATTTTTAGGTTTTATTGGCTAGCTTAGGGGGAAATAGGTTCTGGTTTCTATGATCTACCTTGGGGAAGAGGGAATCTAGTTTTTATAGCTGTCCTTGGAGGAGAATGGAACTAAAAGACAGCAGGGCAGAAAAAAGTCAGCCAAAAACTTTTTCGTCATTTTGGGGTATTGTTTTTCTAAGCCCCCACACTTTCCTGCATTAGCTAACCACATATGCTGAAAACGACAACACAGAAGGAAAGGGAAAGGGAAAGAGAAGGCAACCAATAGTTTCCCTTCCTTTCAGTTCTTTCTCCTTTATCATCCGTAAACTGAAGGGAGAGAGTGTTGGTAAGATGAATGCGTATCAAGATATAAAAACACCTGACTTAGTTTTGTGCAGCTTCCACTGTTCTGGTTAAGAATAAAATACATATGCATGTACAAACTATGAAATACAAATTGTGTATTTTAGTGATTCTGCATGAGTTAAATGCTCTTATGTTTGCATTTGAAACTGCTATCGCACAATATAAAGATGAACGGTAAATTTTATGCTCATGATTTAAAATTTCACTTTTCCTTTACTTAGAATGACATTCAACAGCAAATAAGAACACTATGACAAGTCGAGAGAAAGACCGCAGAAGAAAGGAGGGAGTTTTATATTTTGGTTATTTTAATGGCACTTTTTTTACTGCTTTATGAACAAGGGGCCCTGCCTTTTCACCCTGCACTGGGCCTTGCAAATTATGTAGCTGACTCTGCCCACCCACAAGTTCCTTAGATGCAACGTAAATAAAAGAAGACTCATTTGAGGTATAAAGTATGAGGTCAGAGGAACCTTAGAGATAATCTAATTCAGTGATTTCCAAATCCCTGTTTAGCCGCGGAACCTGTTGTTCAGGGTAAAAGTTCAAAATGGAAAACGGATAGAGCAAACCGCTTTGGTTTGTAGGGGAGGGATGGCAGGCTTTGAGCCCTGTCCACCTGACCTCTCTACCCCACACTTTGGCAGCTCTTTGGGGAATGGTAGGGTCTCTGTGAAATGCCTAGCGTTCCTCAGAGCACAGTGGAAAAATCTCTGATCCAGAGGGGCTCACTGAATTTAAGGGACAATCCAAGGTCACAATCTCCTCCTAACTGCTAATCTGGCCCTCTTTCTTCTGCTCTCTGTGGCCACCCGAAGCAGCTCGCAGTCTGAAATTGTGGGGGGACAATTTGGTGGTCCTGGCACATCTGTGACTATTCTTACCTATTAAATGGTGATGATAATGCCTACCTCAGGGAATTAAGGATTGAATGAAATACCGTGCCTGAGTAAATGCTCAATAAAAATTAGCTGCAATTGTATCATAATTATTATAATTATTATTCAAGCCCAGAATTCCAACTTCCATAGAAATTAGTGAAGCTGTAAAACTTTTTGCTGTTTTGTTTCTTATTTGTTTTTAAATTTTTACCTGTGGTAAAATACACGTAACATAAAATGTATCATCTTAATAATGTTTAAGTGTACAATTCAGTAGTGTTACGTACACTCACATTGTGGGAGACCAGAATACATACATCACCCCAAAATATGAAGGATTGTTGAGCTGGAGACAGTTAAGTAAAGGCAGATGCGGTAAAGCTCTCTGCTTTCTCTCTGTATGACTGAAAACAGGACATTGATTTACAAGGACAAAATATATCCTGCCCCCTTCTCTACCAGGGAGAGCAAAGTTTAACCACTGAAGGCAGCTTTAGAACCTTCATTCGCCTGGAGATGATACTGGAGGAATCCACATTAGCAAGACTTCCTACCTTTATCTCCCATTTGCCTTCCCCCCAAGTTGGTGTCCGTAGAGACTCAAAGTCCTTTTTCTTTGTCTTGTCACTTCTCTAAAAACCTACTGTTCTTTGTTGAAGATGCTATATAAGCTGGAATTCAAAACCACCTCTTTTAAAACTACTTAATCTCTGGATGTGTCCCGTACGTACATGAAATACATGTATTAATAAACATCTGTTTTATCTTCTTAATCTGTCTTTTGTAACAGGGGTCCATTCCAACTACTAATCCATGAAGGTTGTAGAACTCCTACAACACGTTGTGCAACCAACCTTCAGAACTTTTTCTATCTTGCAAAACTGAACTCTATATCCATTAAACTATAACTCCCATTCTCCCTCCTCGCAGTCTTGACAACCACTGTTCTTCTTTCTGTCTCTATGAATGTGACTGTTCCAGATATCTCATATAAGTGGAGCCATACAATATTTGTCCTCTTGTGACTGGCTTATTTCACTTAGCATAATGTCCTCAGGGACATTACAACATTCATCCACGTTGTAGCATGTGTCAGAACTTCCTTCCTTTTTAAGGCTCAATAATATTCTACTGTATGAAAACTGTTTTTTTAAAACGAGGAAGTACTTACCACAAAAGTCAGGACTGTGGTTACCTCTATGCGAGAGAAAGATGTCCCTGAGAAGGAACACACAGGGGGCTGGCATTAGGGGAATCACTCTGTGCCTGGCAGTGCTCTATTACTTGACTTGGGTTATAGGAATATTCACTGCTATGGACTGAATTGTGTACTCCTCTAAATTCATATTGTGAAGCCATAACTCCCGATGTTACTGTATTTGGATGCAGGGTCTTTAGGAGGTAATTAAGGTTAAAAGGATACAGGTGGGGCCCTAATTAAATAGGACTGTGGCCTTATGAGAAGAGAAAGAGAGATCTCTCCGTTATGTGAGGACACAGAGAGAAGGTGGCTGTCTGGAAGCCAGGAAGAAAGCCCTCACCAGAAACTCAATTGGCCAGCACCTTGATCTTGGACTTCTCAGCCTCCAGAACTGTGAGAAATAAATATCTGGTGTTTAAGCCACGTATGACTTTTTTTTTTTTGGAGACAGTGTCTCACTTTGTCACCCTGGCTAGAGTACAGTGGCATCATCATAGCTCACTGCAACCTGCAACTCCTGGGCTCAAGTGATCTCCTGCCTCAGCCTTTTGAGCAGCTGGGACTACAGGCATGTGCTACCACTCATGGCTCATTTTTCCTTTTTCTTTTCTTGTGGAAACAGGGTCTCCCTCTTGCTCAGGATGGTCTTGAACTCCTGGCCTCAAGCAAGTCTCCTGCCTCAGTCTCCCAAAGTGCTAGGATTATAGTTGTGAGCCACCGCACCTGGCAACCTGTGGTATTTTGTATGGCAGCCTGAGCAGACTAATATATTCACTTTATGATTATAAATTATATTATAATTTATATTTTTATAACCTTTCTGGGTATACAAAATATTTTACAAAGAAAAGCTTAAGAAATTACTAGGGATATTTTTATTTTTGTACACTAATATTGCTTGAAGGACTCTTTTCCTGCCCACTTGTATAATGTAGTGGCTAAGAGTCAAAGCTTTGGAGTCAGACTACCTGGTGCAAGCCTGGCTCCTTCCTCCTGTTAGCAGTTGGGTATTTGGGTAGGTCTCTGAACCTCTCTGGGTCTCAATTGCCTCATCTGAAACAACACCTGGTGACACGTGCCTGTAGTTGCAGCTACTTGGGAGGCAGAGGGGTGAAGATTGCTTGAGGCCAGGAGTTTGAGGCTGTAGTGTACAATGATCACACCTGTGAATAGTCACTGTACCCCAGCCTGGACAAGATAGAGAGACCCAGTCTCAAAAATTAATTAATTAATTTAATTAAATAAATAAATAAAACAGCACCTGGATCACAGCAAGTGCTCAATAAACTTTAGCTGCTACTAATATTACATTTGAATCATTTTTAACGTCTGACACTGTATTAAATAGTGCTTCCCAGTCATCAGGGCCAATCCAATAGAATTTTCACCCATTGGAAACAAAAGGAGGACAACACAATGTGTTTTTCCATACAGCTATTTATACGCCGTTTTATTTGAGAATTATTTTCTTCTATCTTCTTATTTTCTTCTATCTAAGTAAAATGTCCATTCTCCTATGAAATGATGTTGATTATAGATGCTAATTGTTCTATTAATATCTTTACTTAGCAAACTTGCAAATTGCCTATCACTTTGGTTCTCTCCATTTTGAATATTTTTTTGAAGTTTTAAGGCTCTGTGAAATAAAAAAAAATCTGAGAATTTTTGCTCTAAAACATTTTGTAAGGACTTAAGCTATCCTTTCTTCTCTTGCCAGCTGGCTCACCCATTCCCCTGCTCCATCTCTCCCGCCTTTACAGTATAGCCCAAGACAACCTTCATTAGAAACGTTGCTCTGCAAAGGGTTCTTGTGCCTGTCCCCGGCTGGGCAGAGGAGTTCATGTCAGAATACTATCTTCAGGCACGATGTTGTTTCCCCATGCCATTCGGCGTTCCTCTCTGTACCCCTAGTCTTGAGCTGGCTCAGCCCTGTCCAGCGGCCACTTGGAACCTTTTCATCCTGAGGTCCCTGCCCTAGCGTCATTATTTCCGCTGCCTTTTTTCATTCTGTCTTTCAGAAGGGGGCTCTTCCCAGGCAGAATCCCCTCCTATTTCTCTCCTCCCTCCCTTTCTAGACTTGTGGTGTATATTGTGGCCGCTACTGGGCAAAGCTGAGGCCAGAGGCTGACTCTGCACATGACCAGGAGCACACCCTGGGGCAGAAGGAGCATGAATTCTAAGCTATCCATCAAAACCAACCCAAAGAGCTTTTTTATTCTTGGCAGCTCATAATAAGAGAAATGCACATTAAAACTGCAGTCAGGTACTGTATTTTATGATCAGACTGACAAAGAAAAAAGTTGGCAATACATTATGCTGGGTTGGAAAATAGCCACCGCCATATACTACTGAATTTCAGAAAAGTATTCCACAAATATACTCACTCATGAAATGACACATGTACAGGGTCTTCCATGAAGCATTGCAAACCTATAAATCTGTTCATGAGGGATCCACCAGCCAGTCCTGCACTGGATGTAAGAGAAAACACTATCCCTGCCTTTGGGGACCTTTTGGGGTACAGGCTAACAATGACACCTGAGAAAAAGAATAATGTAAGGCAATACCTTAGAGGCAGCTACAGAATGGGCTGAGTGGCCATCTGAGGCATTTAGGAGGAAATAAGACTTAATCCAGGCCTCATATGTTGACTGTAAAGTTGTCAAGCTGAACTTCCTGGTCTCCTCATCTGCCTCTAAGGAAGGCCAGACACTATCCTCTATCCTTTCTGTAAGCCCCTTCCCATTCCCACTGAGGGTGCAAAAGCTGATTTGTACCTAGTAGCTTGATAGAATATATTTGATTCACGGCAGAAACCCAGAAAGAACCAAACCATAGTTATGATCTGTACCCAGCAATGACAAGTAGGGCTTACAAGGTGAGGAAAATTCCTGGAAGGCAAGCCAGTCCTAAGCATTACAGATAATTACTTACTTCTTTTAATTTTAGGTGTCAAAAGGACTCTATGACCCAAAACCTCTCTCCCGTGGTTTTACCAGGCTAATCAAAATTACTGTTCAAGGTAATACTTCAACACCCTCTCTCCTTTTAATGTAGAGGTTGTGAATTTTAACAAAAAGACTCAGGTGGTAAGACAACATCTATTTCTTTATTTTCTTTTAAAACAGTAAAATCAGATTCCGAATACACCTCCCAGGAGGCATGCATCACAATTGTAATCAGCACTGGAGACATCTGTTCTGGCTGGAAACATGGTCTTACGAGGTGCAGTGGCTTTTGCTTCTACGCCAGGAGTACAGGACCGTTTGTCCACTATGGGGACCCTGGTGTCAGAGCCCAGCCTCCACAGGGTCACCATCAGGTAGCCACCGCCCCCTCCTGCCCCTTTCTGGCTTTGTTCCCTCCTCAAGGTCAGCCAGCAATAGTGCACAAGACTCTGTTCTTCCATCCCTGTGACATCTGACCTTTGATCTCTAGACCTTATCTTAATTCTGGAAAGAAATTACTCCCCACCCTCCTTGTCTTATTGCCATTAAAGGTACTTTGCAAAGTCTCTTCAATTCATTAAGAATTTTACAAAAGATAAGAAAAGCCCTTGTCTCACAGCAGCTCTTGCTTTCCACCCTCCTTTCTCTACAAGTTTCCTGTGTTAGCTTTCTTCACTTTCAGAACTCTCTTGAAAACTCTTCATCTATGAGTGACCTGCCCCTCCCATTCTCTTTGCTCCTATGATTTTTTTTTTCCTTTGTGTAATAACACATTTAATTTCCATGGGGTTTCAGGAGGGATGAGAAGCAAATTTGATACTAATTCCACCATCAAGAATTTTCATTTGTTAAAATGATTTCTTTGCTCTACAAAAGGCAAGATTCTTTGTAGGTGGTCCAATATGTATACACATAGCATGCCTAAAAATATATATATATATATATGTAATTGAAGGCAAATATTAGAAAGTTGAATTGTGTTATATAAGGGAAGATCTGTTTAAAGGAAGCCAGAAAAATTTTTAAATGCTTAATTATGTATTTCCCTTCAGATACAGTCTTCAAGTATTTCCACCTTTCATGCATGTTCTTTTAATTTTGTTCTTCCCATTCAAACATACAATATATTGGCTTAAGTTCAATGAACTTTAGATTGAAACTAAAAATGTATTGCTTTTAGCATTCCTAATAATTTTCATCTTTTCTCCATTATGCTGATTCTAAGATTTTTGTTTCTTATCACTCTTTTTTTCCCCCATGTAGCATTTATTTTTATAAAATAAGAGAGAAATGCAAAACAAGTATATAAATAATTGCGAAACAATGCTGGACAAGCAAAGATGGAGAATCTGCCAGAATTGAGCTGTTGATAGGCTGGCAGCGCATGCAGAAAAGTGCTCACTCATCAGTTAATGAAGGAAGGTTTGAATTTCATGTGCAATACAGGTGGTTTAGGGGTATCAGTGTAGAGGGTATCAAAGAGTAGGATGTATAAAAGTTAAATGTCCCAAAGTCAAAGACAGCATAAATATTCTGAATCATGGAAGTATTTAAGAATCACCACTTGACATATATGACAGAGTTTTAAGGGGATATACACAAGGTGGATTAATTTAAAGTATTCCATTAAACATTCTTTGAGAATGAGGAAAACACATCTCTGAAATTACAGTGTAGTTTGTTAAGTACAGGACCTGGCACCTAGCAGGTGCTCAATAAATATTTGCTTTAACTGGTTTACACCAAAGAGATTATTTAGTCTACCCAGAACTTTTGAGGAACTTGCTGTAATGTCCAGTCCACTGGCAAATTTCCTCTGTACTGTGATGGGTACGAGAAGATAGTGAGGCTTCTTCCTCATCAGGCTTTTGTTCTGTCCCCTGTAATCCACAAAAAAAGGAAGTTGAGCTCTCCTTGTTGACCATGATTGTTACTGTTTTCTGTTGGCTTTTTCAAAATAATGATTAACTTGAGAATTTTTGTCTTAGCAAACGAATGCTCCTCCAGCACAAGCAGTCCCTGCAGGATTAATCCTTTTGCAGACAAGATTTATATTGGCAAGGATTTCCATTGCCAGCTGCAGGCACTGCAGTTGTAGGAACCCTGCATTGTAAACAGCAATGTTTCTGGTGCAGCAGTTTATGCTCCTATAGTGTATGAGCACTTTTTTCCCCCTTTTATTCAGAGTGGCACTGAACTGCTTCTTCTCAGGTAAATTAAACAAATTCAAGAGCAAATGTAAAAGAAACTGGGTTGAGGAAAAAGAGAAATGTGACTGAGGCATATAAAGTTTTTCCGGCTACACTATCTGTTGCTGTTGTTGGGTATTTAGAAGAGTGACTTTTTAGAAGGGGATTATCTTTTAACAAAAAGAAAGAAAAAGGACCCACCCTCAACTACCTACAAAGCCAAAGATAACTTATGGCTCTAGGAAAACTGTAGAAAAGACCACTGAATTAATCTCATTTTCCTAAGGAATACCAATAAAAAGCACACATTTCATCAAGAGTTAACTATTTATTGGACAGGAAAGATTCACTCTTTTCCTTAGGAAAATATGATAATGAAGACCATCGATGGAATTCTTCACTTTACAAAAGGACTTATCATTGGATTTTTATGTAGTGGGAGGTTTCTGTAAAATAAAGGGGTTGAACCTGATGTTCTCAGAAGTTGAAGCAGATTTCTTAGGCATTCAGTATTGAGTTGGATTTTTTAAAGTTTTTTTAACTTTTCAGGAACACACCTATTATATAAAGTAAGATGACTTTTGACCTTCACTTTGTGAATTTGTTTTCTGGAATCACAGTAAAATTTAAAATTTTAAAATTTTAAATTTTAAATTTTTCCTGGGCAGTATTTGAGGCTCATCTTGTGGCTATACTATAGTGGGATAACTTGAATTTTCTGGATGAAGTTTAGCATGGTAGTATGTCTTTCCTGGTCCACTAGACTAGCATAGAGCTAATAATAACAATGCTGATAATGATAATAACAGTAGTTAAGATTACTGAAGATGTAGGGAAGTGCAAACACTCCCTCTGAAGATTCAAGTCTAAGTCTGTTGAAGTGAATTGACAATAGACAGGTTAACAGGGAAAAAAGCATACAGTTTTCTTAACTTGCATAAACACAAAGAAATCCCAAGAGAATGACTTACCCAATAACACAATGAGGCACACGTGCTTATATACCCTTCTTCACAGGGAAAGGGAAAAATGGAGCATGCAGGCAATTCTTTTCAGGGGTAGTAAATGATTATTAGGGAGAATTAATGGACCCAGAACACAGAAATTAACTTGTGAATGATTGTCTTTGGAATTTGAATAAACCTGAGAGGCAGACATTATCTTATGGAAAAGGCCAGGTGTAGTTGGATTTCTTGGTCTTTTCTGCAATAGATAATTTCAGGGAGGGGATGGAGGACACTTGTTTTCTCTTTGTTGGGTCTAGTCTTAGCGCAGGTAAGGGAATGTCAAAGTACAGCTTCTTCTAGCATCTGTTGACCTTCAGGGGCCTTTAATTTAAAATAATCAGCATACCTGGGTGCCATATTTTGAGGTGAAATTCCTTGGGCTCCTTCAGAGATTTACACTGGGGCAGGCAATCTTCTAAGCACTTAATGAGTATTTTCTGTTTAGTCCTAACAACAACCCTATGAGGCAAATACAGGAAAATAAATAAATAAAATCCCGTATTACTTATAAGGAAATTGAGCCTTAGAAATGCTGATGACTTTCTTATGGTTACACAGCTCACAAGTGGTAAAGCAGAATTCAAACCCAGAGCCTGCACTTTGAGTCCAATCTCTCCAGCTTGGGCAAGAATTGTCTTCCTGTCCATCTTTCTTGAGCTCATACTCCCTTTTCTCATTTAAAAGTAAAGACAAAATGACATAAAATGAATATATACCAGTGTGGCAGGATCATATATCTAGATATTTCTGAGGATTTTATTATCTGCTTTTGTAGGGACCAAAGCCCCTTGGCCCCCTAAAGTTTCACTGAAAATCACTGACTTGAGGCAGATTGATTAACAGGAGAAAAGCCATACAAATTAATTTAATGTGAATACATGGGAACCTTCAGAATGAAGATCCAAAGATACAGGAGAAATTGTCCACTTTTATGCTTAGGTTCAATAAAGTATAAACTAAAAATAAAATCCTAAGCTGCCCACTCACTGAACAGACCCCCTCTTGGCCAAGGGAGCCCAGCAAAACCTTAAAACTGAGTTCCTGGCCATGAAAGGAAGAGAGGTTGGACATGCTTCATTATACCCCCTTCCTTTTGGAGTTTGGCCTGATTGCAAACTGGACCTAAGGGCATATGTCCATGTGTCGGGGTGAGAGGAAACTTCTCCTTTCCTCGGAAAGTTCACTGAAAGATCAACTCACAATTAAGGCAGATAAATAAGAGAGAGAGGTTTATTTACTGTATGCACAGGGAGCATCACAGAATGATTACCTAATATCTCAATGGGGCCCAGAAATTTTTATACCCTCTTTTTAGAGGGGAGGAGATGAGAAATAGAGGTAATTTTGTTTTGGGGCAATAAACGGTTGCTAGGGAGAATGAATGCATGGGGAAACAAATTTATTTGTAAATTAACCTGAGAGATAGGTATTATGTTTAAAATGATTTGGGCCAGGTCTGGTCGCATTCTTGATCTTCTTTCCTGCAATATGTTGAGATAACAGGGAGGGCAAGGGAAGTTGATTGTTCTTTTGATGAATCCATCTGTTTATGTGGATAGAAGGAAAGCCCCTTTCAAAGGCCTGTTGATCTCTAAGGGCCTTTAATTCAAAATACTGTTTATTCCAAGGACCCATATTTTGGGGTGATATTTCCTGAGCTCCTTCACATACAAGGCAAAGGTTAAGTCACACCTACAGGCCATCAATTTACTTAACAGATCATTTTGAGTATATTGCTCTGTGATTAACAGACTTCCTTATCTTAAAACATTCCTTTTTACTGATTCCAAACCTTTAGGCAAAGCTTTATTTCTTTAACCAATTTCAAATCAAAGAATCTTTGAACCTACCTATAATCTGTAAGCTCCCCCTGCTTCAAGATGTCCTGCCTTTGTGGGCCAAACCAATGTATACCTTCCGGGTATTGATATATGATTTTACCTGCAATTTCTGTCTCCCTAAAATGTATACAACCAAACGGTAACCCAACTGCCTCGGGACCACTTACTCAGGCTTCTTGGGTATGGCTCCCTGGGCCATAGTCAACATATTTGGCTGAGAATAAACCTCTTTATTTTACAGAGTTTGGGTATTTTTCTATTAGCAAAAGTATAGAAAGCCATGTAGAAATATGATTAGACAAAAAGGGTATGATCTACTGCTAACAGACTGAATGAGGAAACCCAGCAAGCCTGTCTTTCTAGATTCTTCCTGGCCTTTCTGAGCATGCATTCCTTCCTTCTGGGTGTGGGGTAGGACCTTCTCTGGAATGGGGGGTCTTATGACTTACAGTCAAACAAGGTAGGTAGATAATTTCTTTTTTTTTTTTTTTGAGACAGAGTCTTGCTCTGTTGCTCGGGCTAGAGTGCCATGGCATCAGCCTAGCTTACAGCAACCTCAAACTCCTGAGCTTAAGCAATACTTCTGCCTCAGCCCCCCATGTGGCTGGGACTATAGGCATGCGCCACCATGCCCAGCTAATTTTGTCTATATATTTTTAGTTGTCCAGCTAATTTCTTTCTATTTTTAGTAGAGACGGGGTCTCGCTCTTGCTCAGGCTGGTCTCGAACTCCTGACCTCGAGCAATCCTCCCGCCTCGGCTTTCCAGAGTGCTAGTGTTACAGGCATGAGCCACCGCGCCTGGCCAGATAATTTCTTTATGGCCGGTTTTTACACAGAATAATTTTAGGTTTTATAGCTGGCTTTTGGGAAAAAAGGGTTCTAGCTTTTATGACCCACCTCCGGGAAGAGAGATTCTAATTTCTATTATATGACTAACCTCAGGGGAGAATAAGACTGAGAGACAGGAGGACAGGAGAAGGTTAGAAAAGAACTTTTGTATCTGAGGCTGCTTCTGAGGCCTTCATTTTGGAGTACTGTTTTTTGAACCCCAACACTTTCCTCCGTCACTAGTACCCAAGGGGAAGCTTCTCCTTATGTGATTCAGACGCAGAAACAAAGACTCAAAGAAACCGTTGGTCCAAGACTAGAGAAATAAAGATTTGGACACCTGTTTAATGCATCCGGGAGAGGGGAGTGTTCTGTTCCCACACACTAGGAGTGGGGTGCTGCTGGAGGATGGAGGACAGGAAGTGGAGGGGATACTTGGGGCATGTGGAGGAGGCTTAGTACCAGGCTCTGCTCTAAGCACCAAGTTCACTGATCCATCACCTGCAGCTATTTGGCTGTGTCCAGTGGGCCTAGCCCAGAGTGAGCAAACTTGGACACCTTGCTTGGAATGGATGTAT
>CAUYRB010053174.1:0-10552 GCA_963574695.1 Propithecus perrieri
AATCGGACAACTAAAAATATATAGAAAAAATTAGCCGGGCATGGTGGCACATGCCTGTAGTCCCAGCTACTCGGGAGGCTGAGGCAGGAGGATCGCTTGAGCCCAGGAGTCTGAGGTTGCTGTGAGCTAGGCTGATGCCACGGCACTCACTGTAGCCTGGGCAAAAGAGTGAGACTCTGTCTCAAAAAAAAAAAAAAAAAAAATTTCCTCAAACCAGCTTAGAGAGCTAGCTCATAACACAAATCATAGAGTTTCAGAGTCTAAGAGAGAACTTGCCCATACAGTTGTGTGCATCCACCACTCACATGGTCATGCGGTGCTTCTGGGGGTTGCTGGAAGCTCTCCTTTGAATCCTACTTCAGACACCATCTGTTAAAAGAAAAACTTTATGCAAGATAAATTGAACAGTTTAATTGAGCGAAGAACAATCCACAAGTCGAGCAGCTCCCAGAACGAGAATAGGTTGAGAGCTACTCCAATTTTTTCTATTTTTAAATATATACATATTTTTTTACTTTTTAAACTTTCCTGTTAAAAACTAAGACACAAACACACACATTAGTCTAGGCCCACACAGGGTGAGGATCATCAATATCACTGTCTTCCACCTCCACATCTTGTCCCACTGGAAGGTCTTCAGGAGCAATGACATGCATGGAGCTGTCATCTCCTCTAATCACAGTGCCTTCTTCTGGAATATCTCCTGAAAGACCTGAGGCAGTTTTTCAGTTATGAATAACTTTTTTATAAGTAGAAGGAGTATACTCTAAAATAATGATAATAGTATAGTAAATACATGAACGAGTAACAGTCATTTACTATCAAGTATTATGTACTATACATAATTGTATGTGCTGTACATACATACAACTGGCAGGACGGAAGGTTTGTTTACACCAGCAGCACCACAAACATGTGAGTAATGTGTTGCACTACAATATAATGACAGCTACGATGCCACTAGGCGATAGGAATTTTTCAGCTCCACCAGCACCCTCCAGCACCCTCTGGCCCAATCAAGTTGACACATAAAATTAACCATCACACTGAAGAATAATTCACATACAACAAAGTAAGTCCACTTAAAGTGTACCATTCTATGAGTTTTAACAGTTCAGTATACCTTTAAATCAGTGCCTAAATCAACTCCCAAAAGTTTTTTCATGCCTCTTTATAGTTCATCCTCCATTTTCCCCTGGCCCAGGCAAATACTGATCTGCTTTCTGTCAATATAGATTATTTTTACTTTTTAGAATTTTATATAAATGGAATGATATAGTAACTACTCTCTTGTGTCTGGCTCCTTTCACTCAATATAATGATTCTGAGATTCATCCAAGTTGCATGGCTTAGTAGTTTGTTCTCTTATTGCTGAGTAGTATTTTATTGTAGGGATAGACCATATTTTTTTCATCCATTCACTTGTTGATAACATTTGTATTGTTTCCAGTTCTGGGCTATTATGGATAAAACAACTTTGAATATTTCTGTACAAATTTTTGTGTGAACATATTTCTCTCAGATAAATACTTAGAAATGGAATAGCTGAATCATGTGGTAGGTATATCTTGAACTTTTTAATACATTGCCACAGTTTTTCACAGTAATAGTCCCTTTTGCATTTGATGACCTGTATATGAGAATTGCAATTGCTCCATGTTTTCACCAGCACTTGATATTTTCAGACTTCTTAATTTTGGCCATTCTAATGGATGTGTAGTCTTATCTTATTGGGGTTTAATTTTTATAATTCATAATTTTGAACATCTTTTAATCTGTTTATTGGTACAGGTGCATTTTATATCTTCTTTTGTTAAGTGTTAAAATATTTTGCCAATTTTTAAAACATGAAGTTGTCTTCTTATTGTTGAATTATGAATTCTTTATATATTTTAGATATAAGTACTTTGTCAGATATAGAGGTGTTATACATACACTCCCATTCTGTGGGTTGCCTTTTCTTAATGGTAACTTTTGGTGAAGTCCATGTATCATTTTTTTTCTTTTATGGTTTATTCTTTTTGTGTCCTATCTAAGAAATATTTACCTACCCCAAAGATTGCAAAGACTTTCTCCTGTATTTTCTTCTAGGAGTTTTATAGCTACTCGTATTTTAGGGCTTGTAGGGATAATTTGTCACCTCATTTTGTTGTAAATGCTACCTAAGAGGTTTTGGTTTACTATCTGGTTGCTCTGTTTTTATGTGGATATTCAGAGAGATGAAAAAATTATTGCCACCACTATTGCTATATTTCCAGAATGCCCCCTCTAAAACTGTTATTTTTCCTATAGTAATAATTGCCTTTGTTTTCATTTGCTTGGTGTATTGTACCTTCATTAATTAGTCCCAGATTTTCACAGAGCTGCATATCGATTGTCAGCATGAGAAAACATATTGGATAGTTGGCTCCATTTTGCTTTTGCAATTGGTCCTTTATCTTCCTGACCCAATCTGTACCTGTTTCTCTCGAGGCTTTTTGCACAGCTCTCATTCTGGGACTTCCCTTCACTGTCAATCTGGAAAATCTCTACTCTTCTTCTGTGATAGATTCCATGATTCCTGGATCCCAGGTCTTCTACTTTTGGGGTTTATTTTTGTGAGGAGACTGATGGTTGCCTGTATACCTTATATTCGTTCTTCCCTATTTCTAAGAAGAATCACAATTTATTTGCGTGTGGCAGTGTGCCCAGCCAAAATCTATATTTTCCAGCCCCCCCTTATATATGGCCATGTGACACAGTTCAGGTTGATGTAATATAAGCAGAAATTTCTGGGTGAGGCTTCCCAAAAAAGCTCTTGAGAAGGTGGGAGTGACAGTCTCAGTTGGAACGTATATCATACCTTTTGCCCTTCCCTTTCTTCTTTCAAGGAAAGAAGATGTGAGTCTTCCTGTTGAGAGAGAAAAAACAAGTCACTTGGACTGAATAATTTAGGTCCCTATAGTTTGAGATGAATTCAAAAAATAAATAAATAAAATAAGACTTGAATAATGAAAAAAAGATTTCTCATTGTAAATTGATAAATTGGCTTTCTGGTTCATACATTAGACTCTATGAACCTATTTAATTAGTGTTTACCTTGAGAGATAAACCCAATCTTGGCATATTTTAAAACCAGTTTTCTTAGATTGCAAGATTGAGGAAAAGACTGTGAGAAATTCTTCACTCTCTGTGAGGCTTCTTAGGAGTTAGCACTATCAGCCTCACCTGGCAAAGATCTAAACACACCAAACTTTTCTTTTGAACTTCAACAGATTATGTATTTGTACTGATAATACATGAATGCTCCACTGAAGAAGAAATGGAATCTGACTGAGAGGCAACCCACGAGGAGGCATAAAAACTTTCCACTTCACAAGCCTATCCCATACTGGCTACTGGCTTATTCAACCAATCATATTCTCTCTTGGGGAATCTGAATGTGAGACACATGGAGATGTACACAGATGCCAGGAAAAAATGTAAAAATAAAAGTCATGAGGTAGTGAAGTCATGAGTAAGTGGAAATGATGAGTAAATTGAAACAATATCAGGATACATGAGTTGTGTCATATCCTGATGACAATCCATTTCTTTGTGAAATCTGCTACATATATAGTTTCCTATTACTTATTTCCTCATCATCTTTATAATCTCTCAATATTTCACTTAAAGTAATCTGAGTGGACTTTTGTGCCTTACATCTTTAAAGAGTAATGAACACAAGTATTTCCCAAATCAGTTTCCTCATTTCTGTGCCCACTGCCCTGTTCAGGTTAAGCCTTTATTCTTATTGACATAGATAACTAGAATAATAATTCATAGTTTCCCAGCTTTCGCTCTTCCACCATGCAAACTTTCTAAGACACAGATCTTATCATGTCACTCTCTGTGTTCATGACTAATGCATACAGGAGCACTGGCATGTCATACAACAGTGCATTGTGGGGGTGGCTCTAGAAGGGTTCCACTCTGTCTCTGTGCATATTCCTGGGATACTGAGAGTTGGAAAAGCCTTATCATATCCTTTGAGGAGGGAACTGAGGACCAGAAAGGCCAAAGGTCATTTCATTCACTCTTTTGGCTTCCATCACCAAGTATATGCTGGTGACTCCTGCTTCAATGTCTCCCCTCTCTCCTGACCTTAGATGCATTTACCCAACCCCACATCTCCACTTGGAGGGCTTACCTGAATCTCAACATGTCTAAAGCAAAGCTCACCTGCTTTGCCTTAGTGTGAGAGTGATTTCAGTTCTCTCTTTAGAGACTGGCATCACTACTTGTTCAAGCCCCAAACTAAGAGTTCTCTTCTCCCTCTCTTCCCTCATTCTTCGTAAGTAAGAAATCACCAGGTTCTCTTAATATTCCTTCTTTAATTTTTTGAATCTAAGCTCTTCTTTCTATTCCACTGATTTACTTTAATCTGATCCATCTCTCTCATGTAAGTAACTTGCAGGTCTTCCCCACCTATTCTAGGATCCTCCTCAACGCACTCTCTACTCTTCATCCATCCTGGTGACTATTTAAATAAATTATCATACACCCATGAAATGTAATATCAAGTAGCCTTTAGAAAGAATAAGACAGATTTGTATGTGCCAAGTAAAAACTTTCTAGGATAATATTTTATTTAATAAAAAATGAATAGTATATTGGTATTATCTTTTCAGGCATATTTATAAAGTATATGAAATGTGTTTGCTATAGTTTGGTTTGTTTGACCTTCCCCACTTCATGTTGAAATTTGATCCCCAGTATTGGAGGTGGGGCCTAATGGGAGGTGTTTGGGTTATGAAGGCAGATCCCTCATGAATGCTTGGTGACATCCTCTCAGTAACGAGTTCTTGCTCTATTAGTTCCCACCAGCGATGGTTGTTAAAAAGAGTCTGGAACCTCCCTTTCTTCTCTGTTGCTTCTTCTCTCACCATGTGATCTCTGCACATGCCAGCTCCCCTTCCCATTCTGCCATGAGTGGAAGCAGCCTGAAGCCTTCACCAGAAGTGTTGTTGGTGTCATGCTTCTTGTAGATTCTGCAGAACTGTGAAACAAATAAACCTCTTTTCTTTTTAAATTACCTAGCCTCAGGTATTCTTTATAGCAATACAATGGACTAAAACAGTTGTCATATGCATATGTAGATTATTTTTATTTTTCTTAGTGGGAGAACTACTCAGACTCTAGAGAGGTTGAGACAGAGGGTGTGGAGACTTTCTTTTTTAACTTTCAATTATGGAAAATTTTAAATATACACATAAGTAGGGAGAATAGATGATTCCTTTCTTCCCCATACACCAACTTCAATAATGATCAACTTATGGTTAATTTTGTTTTGTCTGTACCCCCACACATTCTACTTCTACCTCCACTGTATTATTTTAAAGAAAATTTTGGACACTGTGTAATTTAATTGGTAAATACTTCAGTGTGTATTTCTAAGTCAGTGCTGTCCAACAGAAATCTCTGCAATGATGAAAATGTTCTATACATATACTGTCCAATCACTGGCCATATGTGGCTAAATGAGCACTTAAAATATGGCTGATCTGACTGAGGAACTAAAATTTTTAGGTTTCTCAAATTTTAATTGACTTAAACCTAAATTTAAACAGCCACATGTGGCTGGTGGCTGCCCTACTGAATAGCACAGCTCTTAGATATAAGGACTCTTTTTTTAAAAAACATAACTGAAATATATCACATATAAAATTAATAATATTACCTTAACATCATTAAATATTCAATTACAGTGCTCAAATTTGAGATATATCATAAATTTTTTTTATACTTAATTTGAATCTAAATCCACATACTTTCATAGTCTGTTGATATGTCTCATAAGTTTTTCAATCTAACAGTTCGATGAGGATGCATCAATTTTCATTTTATACCAATCTATGTAGTTTGAATTTTAAGCCATTTTAAACCATGGATATATAATTTTTAACCATTAGTATTCATATATCATCAGAGATTGTGTGGGTGGTGGAACTATATACCACTATTTGTTGGTATTAAAGAATACTTGTCTCTTTGTTTTTTAAGTACAAATCTCTTTTTTTTTATTGCCCATAATCAAAACTTTATTGACAAACTGACATCAAAATAAGAGATCACTGTCACATACCTTACAGAATCAAATGTAATTATCTTGGTAGATTAACTAGAATTACTGAACTTATGATAAGGCTTTCTGTGAGATAATGCAAATTCGGGAAGTTGAGTAGATCATTAGTGTCACTTTCTTCTAAATGAACACCCTTCTGTGAGTCTGGCCTTTCCTCCTATAGTCTGGCACAACACTGTTGAAAAACCTACACAAAGAACCACTGTTGGAGCATGGCTGAAAACTGTGGTAATCTTGTAGCAACCTGGACATTTAACATCCATAAAATAAAAGTTTGGACTTTGAACTAGCCGTTTCTTTTCTTTTTTGTTTTTATTTCAGAATATTACAGGGGTATAAATGTTTTGGTTATCTAAATTGCTTTTGTACCATTTGTGTCAAAGTTACAAGTGTGTCCATTACCCAGATAGTGTGCATTTTACCTGTTAGGTGTGAATTTACCCATCCCCTTTTCTCCCCTCCCATCTGCAGGATTTCTTATGACTGTTATTTCCATATGCACATGTAAGTGTTGATCAATTAATTCCAGTTTATGGTGAGTACATGTGGTGTTTGTTTTTTCATTCTTGTGACACTTCTCTTGAAGAATGGTCTCCAGTTCCATCCAAGTTAATACAAGAGGTATTAGTTCACCATTTTTTTATGGCAGAGTAGTACTCCATGGTATACATATACCACATTTTATTAATTCACTCATGTATTGATGGGCACTTGGGTTGTTTCCACATCTTTGAAATTGTGAATTGTGCTCCTTTATAAACATTTGAGTGCAGGTGCCTTTTTAATAGAATGTCTTTTTTTCTTTGAGTAAATACCCAGTAGTGGGATTTCTGGATCAAATGTAGTTCTACTTTTAGTTCTTTGAGGTATCTCCATATTACTTTCCATAGAGGTTGTACTAGTTTGCAGTCCCACCAGCAGTGTATGAGTGTTCCTATCTCTCCACATCCACATTGACATTTGTTGTTTTGGTACTTTTTGATAAAAGTCATTCTCACTGGAGTTAAATGATATCTCATTGTGGTTTTGATTTGCATTTCCCTGATGAGTAGAGATGTTGAGCATTTAATCATATGTTTGTTGGCCATTAGTCTATCTTCTTTTGAAAAGTTTCTGTTCATGTCTTTTGCCAGTTTTTAATGGGATAGTTTGATTTTTCTTGCTAATTTGCTTCAACTCAAGCGGTTTCTTTTTATGTTTTTCTTTTCCTCTTCCAAGGATGATGTAGTAAATCTCTAGCCAAAGGCATCTTGATCTTTTCGCAAGCCCAGCTCATCTAGACCTCTCAGACGACACTCCTGGAAAGCAGCACATGATCTGGAACTTGGCATCAACTTCCCCAAATCTTGTTGTATAATTTCTCTGCCCTAAAGGGCTCCTTCTCCTTTTTCTGCCCAAAAGGGCTCCTCTTTAAGCTTCTGAGACTTAATTTCCAAATTCTTTATTTTGTTTTCCCATCCTTAGAGATTACAGCTGTTCTCTTCAATACCCATTTCCACCATATCTTCAGTGTTCCCTGTTTGCCTTGTCAGCTCTCCAATGCCTGTTTAATAATTATTTATATTAAACAGGTGACAGGATGTCATGTATGTTATCATCAGTAAACTTTCAGACCATCTGTCCATTTATCTGCTATCCATCTTTCTCTCTATTTATTTTTCTATTGATCTAGCCTATGTATTTTTATCAGAAATTTTCCATGTTTTGTGGAGACCACTTGACAGTCTGACTTGGTGTAAATAATTCTCTTTACAATGTGGTTCGAAATACACCTCTCTAGTGTATTTCTCTCATTGCCTACTAAAATTTCTACCATTAGGAGAATCATCATTTTGGGATAATTTTTGCATCTCTGGGGATCCTTTTAAAATGCATACATTCTTCACAGTGTAGAGTATGGTATCGTTGATATCGTACCATAGATTAATGGATCATATTGTTCATTCACCTGTCAGAGCTGTGACAAAAAGGAGCACAGAGCATTGCAAGTTTTCGTAACTTGACTATGAGCCCTTGTCCTTCTATATCCTCAGGACCTTCTGGGGACTTGTGCACATTACACCCTCAGGAGTATGTGTCAGCTGCATGGGGCAGTTGAGGTGGGGATGAATGAAGCAGAAGATTGGGAGTGGGACAGGAGGCTTGGCAGCCTCACAGCCAGGAGGCGGCCAAGAACAATGGTCACCTGAACAGGGGGAAGAAGCAAAGAAATTGCAGGAAAGAATGTTAAGGGTATACTTTGCTTATTTCAAAAGTCTTATCTCAGGCTGGTCCCCTGAGGCAGAAATTATGCTAAAGAGAAATTCAACTGGCAACAAACAATCTTTTCTGGGAATGAGAAATGATTTCTTGCATCATGGTATTGGCCCTCCTTTTCCTCTACTGTCTCTTTACACGTCAGTGTGAAAATTACTCATAAGATCATGGTTACTGAGAATCCCCAACACAGGCAAACTCAAGCTGTGGACTAAACTATAGATTAAGAAATTGTGTCTCTTGTCTTATTAGGCAAGACCAATTTTCCTCAAGCAGCTGTAGGGTGGGGAACTGAGGAAGACTTACTCATTTAGGCCCTATCATTTCTATCTCTTCCTCATTTTCGTTTACAAGGTTTTCAGCACTGACGCTTTCAGCCTTTCCCTTTCTTTTCTCCTTCTCGCCAAAATTTGCCAGAGAAATGTTTATCTATTAATACATCAATATCAGTATCCAAATCTGTATTTCTTTGTTCTTTTCCCCCAGCAGAGCTGTCCTCACAGAGGCCTTCTTTGTATGCTAAGCAGCATTAGAGAAATATTAGAAAAGCCAGAGGGGAAAAGGGTCACTTATGCTGCACAAGAATTTCATTGCTCTTAAGTTTTCTGAGAGGTTTTATGCTCTGGAAGCTGGTTTCCTGATTGTAGGCTATAAGCTGAATAGAGGGGAAAAGGAACTAACGTGAGCAAACAGAAAATTATTGAACTTCCACTTGTGTGGTCAGCAAATACATTCCTGTTCATAACATATCACTGATTGCACTACCAGAATTGAGGTGCGAGTAGTCATATGTTCTTGCTTTGTGCTCATGAGTCCCATGGATGCCAGGTAGTGTTTTCTAAAAGAAAGATAAAGAAATCTGAAGATAGAAGGACTGGATTTGAATCTTGGATCTGATGCTTATTCTAGGCACCAGAGCAAGTTAACTACTATTTAATGCCTCTAAGCCCCAGTGTCCTCATCGGTGAAATGAGAATATCAGTCTCTACGATGTTGGGTAGCTGGAAGGGATACATGAGACAGCACCTGGAACAAAGCAAGTACTTCATACAAGTTGGTTCCTCACCCTAGCCCTTCACTTCCCCATTTCTTGCCTGTGACCATGATTAGTTTGGATTTTTTTGCCTGTTGAATAGTAGAGAAATGCTTTGTGATGACAAGAATACAACAAAGAGTGGAGTATGTAAAGTTTCGGCCACAGAAAATTTTCTGGATTATGAACACAACATGCATGAATGTCCCTCTAATCATCAGGCTGGTGCCTACATATTCCAGTTTAAAATATACTTCCTGGAATAAAAGAACTAGTAAGTTTCTTTTGGGTTAGAACTTCTAGGGCAGGACTTACTTGCTTTTCAATATCTGGAGAGTAACTTTGGAAAGCGTTATTTTCAAGATAGAGTGTTGCCTAGAAATGGCTATATTTTCTTTTATTGGTTATTTTAGAGTGGCCTGAAAGATGTACCTATGACTGCTAGAAGCCTGAAAGTAAAACCTTGAGTAAGAAAATTTGAAAATTTAAAGCTTTTTTTTTTTGAGACAGAGTCTTTCTCTGTTGCCTGGGCTAGAGTGCCGTGGTGTTAGCCTAGCTCACAGCAACCTCAGACTCCTGGACTCAAACAATCCTTCTTCCTCAGGCTCCCGAGTAGCTGGGACTACAGGCATACGTGCATCACCACGCCTGGCTATTTTTTTTCTATTTTTAGTTGCCTGGCTAATTTCTTTCTATTTTTTAGTAGAGACGGGTGTTGCTCCATGAATTAATATAAATATATTGGAGACAGGATATGTCTCAGGAGTTTTTCAGAGCTTTGCCCTGAAGGAATATGTGAACGTGTTAGATTGCATATTGAAAGCTGTTTCACCTCAGGAGGGCATCTCGGAAAGACAGTAGAGGCTGTATCCCACAAGGCGCACGTTTCTCAGACCTAAAGGTTTGTATTTGCTTTGTAAAGCAAAGCAGATCTGTTAAAAACTACAGGATGAGAGCTGATCAAAGAGTGCCCGCCTATAAGCAATTAGCCCAAGGGACAGTTCCTGGTTAAAACTTCCGGACTACCTGTCTCCATTCACAATAACCTGATAAAGAAAATATGGAGCCAATATATCTCTGTTTAACCCCTCTGTTAAGTGATAAATTTATCTTAGAACTTAGAAGTTAATCTTTGAAAGATTTTGTAACCATTTGTTCAC